>JAJJLH010002347.1:0-25619 GCA_023806865.1 Isotricha sp. YL-2021a | reverse complement strand
ATTATATTTTAAATATAAAAAGGGAAAAAAAAATAAAAAAATAATTATAATTAATTAAAATAAAAATAAATATTAATTATTATTATGGAAGATAAAATAGAAGAAGAAAAACCAAAATATGAAATAACAGATATAATATTAGGAAAAGGAACATCAGGAGAAGTATTTTTATGTAATAATATAGAAGATAAAAAACAATATGCTGCAAAATTAATATCAAAAAATTTATTAGAAAACGAAGAAAAATTATTATCAATAGAAGATGAAATATTAATATCAACAACATGTCAACATAAAAATTTAGTAAAAGTATATGATTTAATACAAATAAAAGAACAAAAATATTTAATATTAGAATATTGTAATGGAGGAGATTTATTATCAGCTTTAAAAAATTATAGATTAAAATATGGAGAAGTAATTGAAGAAAATATAATAAGAAATATAATATTAGATATATTTTCAGGATTAAAATGTTTACATGATAATAATATAATACATCATGATATTAAACCACAAAATATATTATTAAAATATGAAAATGAAGATGATTTAAATAATATTAATTTTTCTAATTGTACTTTTAAAATTACTGATTTTAGTGCTTCTACTAATTTAAAGGAAAAAGATGAAAGTAATGTTAAAGTTAAAGGTACTCCTTTATATATGGAACCTTTATTATTTGAAAAAGATGTTAAATTTGAAGTAATTGAAAATAAAAAAGTTGATATTTGGTCACTTGGAATTTTAACTTATGAATTATTATTTAATTGTAATCCTTTTTATAATAATAAATTTGATGAATCTTCAATTAATGATTTAATTGCAAGTTTTAAAAGAGAAACATATATTTTTGATTTTTTAATAAGGAAAGAAATTTCTTTTCAAGTTGTTTGTTTTGTTAATAATTGTCTTCAATATAAACAAGATAAAAGATTAGATTGTGAAATATTACAATTTTCTGAATTTTTAACTAGAGATATTGGAAAATTTAGTTTTTTAAATATAGATAATTTATGGGAATTTTTTCACCATGATTATATTACTAATGATAAAAAAGCTATTATTTTAAATATTAAAGATGATAGAAGATTAAATGAAGAAATTGATATGTTTTAATTTTTTTTTTAAATATATATTATTTTAATTTAATCATTTATTTTTAATTTATTTGTTAGATTTAATTTTTTTCTTTAATTTTTTTCACAATTTGAAATCAATTTCCATTTCTTTTTTAAATGTATTTAATGTAATTTTTCCTAGATAATATTTACAAATTAATTTATAATATTTTAAAATTTTATAAATATCAATTGTTAAATAAATATTAAATCTTTTAATTAATTGTAATGCTTCTTTATATTCTTTAATTAAAATTAATTTTTTAACTACTTCAGTTATATAAATATATAATGATTGTTTTTCTAATATTGGAAATTTATCAGTAATACTTGTTAAAATTGAAAGAAATTTTTGATGATAATTTAAAATTTGAATTCTATTATTACCAATTATTTTCATTTGAAAAGTAAATACTTTCAATAATTGTCTTTGAATAAAAGGTATTTCTAAAATATCATAAATTAAATATTTAATATTAAAAATTTTATGAAAATTTTCAATTATCTTTTCAGCAAGTTCTTTTCTTTGAATTAATAAAATATCATCTTTAACAATTATATTACATATTGCACAAAAATAAACTATTAATAAATCAATTGGATATAATTGTATCATTAAAAGTTCATATAATTTATTATAAAAATTAAAATTATCAACTTGATAAAATAATGTTCTAGAAAGATAATCTATTGAAAAATAAAATTGACTAGGTATTAATAATTCATTATCTTCTTCATATATAGACTTTTTATTATTAAGTTGTTGTATAATTGAATTATAAAAATCTAAAAATACTTTTTTATATTTTTTAAATTTAATATCATTATAAATTTTTTCTTCTTTATAATAAAAATTATATAAATCATTAAATCTTTTTCTAATGATATATTCTTCATTTTCAAAATCATTATTTTCAAAAATATTTTTTTCTAAAACAATTGGTATATCCCTATTACATAATAATTTTTTTATATAAATAAATAAAAATGTAATCCCAATCATATTTAATAAATCATTTTCTTTTAAATCATTTTTATTATTCAAAAAAATACTCAATAATCTAATATTACCAAAAGAAACACAATATAATAAATATCTTTTTATATATCTAAGAGGAAAATCCTCTAAATTTATAAAAGAATAACTTTGGTTTTGACTACTTTCATTTAAATTACTAATTGTAGTCATAAATGATTCATTTACATTTATTCTTAAACCTATATTTAAAATAGGAATAAAATTTAATATTTCATTAGAATAAGGATTTATATTATATTCTAATATTTTATCATTATTTTGAAATAAAATTTCCTTATCTTCATTTGGTAATTGTTGGGTTAAATCATCATAAAGAGATAAGTCTTTATAAATTGGATTTCTTTTTATGAAATGTTGAAAAAAAAGAATATCATAATATTCATATAAATTAATTTTTGAAGTAAAATTATGAATTTGTTTTTCAATAAAAAATTTTTGATCTATTAATTTTAAATTATTATTCAAAATAATTATCCCATATTTTGAAAATTTATATATATATGGTGGATAGTTTTGATTTATTTTTTCTAGTTTATCAATTATTTTTTTTGTTATTGGAAAATTTAAAATATTTTTTTCTTCAATTTTAATTTGCTCATTTTCTTTTTCTTCTATTAGAATATAATCATTATTTTCCATATTATCTTGATTAAAAAATAATATTAAAAAAAGAAAAATAACTTCAATTTGAAGATTTAAAAATATATAATTTCCAAAAATAAAAAAAGAATAAAAATTTATTAATTCAAAATTAATACCATCAATAAAATATAAATATTATAAAAATGGAAAATAAATCAATTCCTTTAATTTCAATAGAATCATCATCAAATGGAGAATATAATTTAGAATTAACATCAGAAAGTATAGATTATTTATCATCAATAAAAGATAAAAAATTATCTATAATAAGTATAATTGGTCCAGCACAAACTGAGAAATCAAAATTTGCAGATTCATTATTTAATGATTATACAATTTTTAATTGGAAAAAACAAACTAAAGGTATTAATATATATTCAAAATATTTTGAAAATTCAAATTGTAATTTAATGATTTTTGATACTGAAGGATTATATAAATTATCAAATATAAAAACTAGAATTGATAATAATATTTTTATTACTTGTTTATTAATATCTTCAACTATGATTTATAATACTAATGAAACACCAGAAAATGCAATTAAAAATTTTAGTAAATTAGCAAAAGAATCTTTATTAAAAATAAAAAATAATAGAGAAGAAAATAATAATATTTCAATTGATAATATACCAAAAATTTCTTTTATTTTTCACAATATTTCTGGTAATATAAATGAACAAATTAAAAAAATTAATGAATTAATTTCATCAAATGAATTATTTCAAAATACATTTAAAAAATATTCAGTTAATATTATACCTAAAAATCCTAAATCAGATAATTATTCATCAACATTAATTACTGATATAAAAAAAAATTTTGTAAATAAATTAATTCCAAAAAAAATAAATGGTATTAATTTAAATGGAGATTTTGTTTTTGGTTTAATACAAATTTTTATTGATTGTTTAAATAGAGATGAAATTATTTATTTAGATGAACAAATGTCTGATGTTATTTCATTATATTTAACTGATATAGTTGAAAAAATAAATTGTGAAATAAATAAAAATGAAATACATGAAAAATTACTTTTAATAGAAAATAATTTTTTTGAAAATATAAAAGAGAATTTTTCAAGTTTAACTGAAAGTCAATTAGAAAAATTTAGATATTATCCAATTATTAAAGAAATAAAATCTATTGAAATTATTACACCATTTGAATCTATTATTGATAAAGTTGTTGAAGTTTTTGAAGAAGAAATTTTAAATATTAAAAATGACTATTTGACAAATTTAAAAGAACATATTAATAAAGAAATAAATATTCCTAAAGTGAATCAAAATAATATTGTTCAAATATTATCTAATTTAAATTCTTATTTAAAAACTACTATTAATATTATTTTAGAAAATAAATTAATTGGAGATGAACAAAAAAATGTAATTAAAAATATATATGAAAAAATTAATAAACATATAAATAAAATTTCTGATGATTTTAATAAAATTATTTTAGATTTAGTAAATAAAAATAAACAATTGATTAAAACTAATGAACAACAACAAAAAGAATTTTTAGATATGATTAACAAAAAAGAAGAAGAAATAAATAAATTAAAAATTAATATTGATACTCAAAAAATGAATTTTAAAGATAAAGAATTAGAATTAAATAATTTAATTTCAATTGAAAAATTAAAATATAATGAATTAGAAAAACTATTAAAAAAAAATGAACAAGAAATAATAGAAAAAGAAAAAAAAATTGATGAATTAAATTTAACAAATAAATTAAGTAATAGCTTTAATTATAAAATTGAATTAAGTGATATAAATGATTTTTTAATAAAATATAAAGAAATTGTTAATAAATTAAAAAATAATCAAAATTTAGTAATTAAAACAATTTTAGAAGAAAAAACAATTTTAGAAATGGAAAAGAAATATTCATATTCACTTAATTTACTATCAGAAAAAGATTCTTTAGATAAATTAAATAAATATTATGAGAAACAAAAAGAAAAATTAAATCAAGAAAAACAAAATTTAAATGAAACAATTGATAATCAAAGAAAAGAAATTGAAGAATTAAAAGATAATATTGAAGTTTTAAATATGAAATTAGAAGAAAAAACTAATGAATATGATTATAAATGTTCTCAATGGTCTAATAATTTACAAACAATTAGTTTTTTACAAAATAATATTAAAGAACAAGATAAAAAAATTGAAAAATTAAATATAAATAATTATCAATATATTGTAAAAATTCAAACTTTTCAAAATGAAAGAGAAAATTTAATAAACATTATAAAATGTATTTTAAAAAAACAAAGTAAAGAATCTATGAATGTATATATTGTAAAATTAAGTGAAAAAATGAAAAAACAAATTGAAGAAATTTTAAAATAAAATAAAAATATAATAATTTAATATTTATTTAATATAATTTTTATATATTTAAAATTTTAAAAATGTAATTGAATAATTTTAATTTTTTTAATTTAAAAAATTCTTTAATTTTAATTATTCAATTTTTAAAATATATTTCATTTAATCAAAATTCATATTTATTTTAATTTTCTCAATTTTTTCTTTTATTAATCCACTATATTCAGAATCAAAATTAACATACATTAAAACTTGAGGATATAATTTATTATCTTGAATAGTTTCATTTACTTTAATATATTTTTTAGGAGGAGGTGTAGTACTAATAGTAAATTTTTCATTTGGATTAATTAAATATTCCTTTAAGAATTTATATAAATCTCCAATTTTTTCATTTAATCCAAAAGATGCTTCTAATATATTTGAATCAGGAAATTTAAATCTAATATCACTTTTTACATAAATTGGTGTATTCATTAAACTTTCAAAATGCATTCTTGATTTTAAAGTAAATCTATTATTTTGATTTTCTTTAATTAAATTCATAGCATTTTTATAAATTAATTTATCATCTTCTGAATTAGAAATCATATCATCATAATTTTCAATTTCATTCATTTTATTAATAACATTATTTAAACTATATTGATTATTAACTTCATATGATTTTGGATTTCTATTTATTTTAGTATTATTAATAATATTATTTCTTCTTTTTATTTCTTCATAATATAAATCTTCAAAATTTGCTTGTTTAGATGAAATATCTTTTAATTTTTGTTCATTATTTCCAATTGAAGCAATTGATGCTTGATAAGGATTAAAATTACTTTCTGCTAATTTATTTACTTTAATAAAACCATTTAATTCTGGAATTATATTTATTAAACTATTTACATTTCCTATTAAATACATATAATCATCTATTTCTTTAAAATGAAGATATTGTAAAAAGTGTTTAATTGATGGATAATTATATTTTGTTAATAATTTTTTTATGTTTATTCTACGATATTTTTCTTCGTTTGGATTTTGAGATATATTATTTATTATTGTGTATATAAAATGAAATACATCTTTTGATATATCTATGTTGTCTATATCTGTAAATATTTTTGCTAAATGCATTTGGATTTGATCTGAATTAAATTCTGATGTTTCTATTGAGGGATTTTTATTTAAAGGTTTTTGAACTACTAAATGTGGTTTTGTTGATATTTCTTCATCAATTGGTGGTTTTTTAATATTTTGATTTTGAAAATTTTGATTTTGATAATTTTGATTCTGAAAATTTTGATTTTGACAATTTTGCTTTTGAAAATTTTGATTTGGATTATTTTGATTTGGATTATTTTGATTACTTTGATTTAATGCTGTTTGATATAATTCATTAAGAATATAATATAAATTTGTTGGTAATTCAAATTTATTCCATGTATCTTCTGTTAAATTTTTAATATCTTTTAACTTGAAATAAAATTCTTTATTTAATTTCTTAATTATTGGATCAATCATATCATCATCCATTCCATATTCATTTTGAATGTCTTTTAATATTTTTTTAAGTGGAGCATCCATTAAATTTTATTTTGATTTTTAAATAAAAAAGTTAAATTTATTTAAAAATAATAAAATAATAAATTTATTAAAATCTATAATTAATTAAATAATTTTTTATAATGGGAATATGTGGCTCATCGGCACCTGATATTTCAATAGTACCAAATAAATATACATTAGATGTTGATAATGATTGTCAAAAAAAATGTTTAAATCCAAAACAAAGTGATATATCAATTAAAGTAGATTTAACTGATGGAATTGTCAAAAAAACTGATGCACAAGAAAATAACAAATCAAATAAAAAATCTGATAAAATGTTATTTAATATACATACAAATAATGATAAAAAAGAAGAGAAAAAAAATGAAAAAAAAAATGTAAATAATAAAGGTAAAATTAATGAAGAATTTATTTTCAAAAAAACCAATCAAATAAATAATAATAATGAAAATAATGAAAATAAAGAAAAAAAAGAAAAAAAAGAAAAAAAAAACGAAAATAATAAAAATAATAATCACTTAAATGTAATAGAATCAAAAGGAACAAAAAAAAGAAGTATAAGTACACATGAATTAACTGAAATAAGTGATTTAGTAAAGAGAAAAGAAAAAAAAAAAGTATCTAATCCAAAATTTTCAGAAATAAAAAAAGTAATGTTTGACACATCAACAATAAAATCAAAAGACGAGAGAGAAAAAGAAACTAAAGATGAAAAAACTAAAAATGAAAAAGATAAAAAATATCAAAGAAGAAATAAAAAATCAACAACATTAGTAGAAAAAAGTAGATTAGAATCAAAATTTCAAGAAGAAATGAAAATATGTGTTTTAAATCAAACATTAATAGAAGAACAAAGGGGGGATCCTTCAAAAAAATATAAAGTTTTAAAAAGATTAGGAGATGGAAGTTATGGAACAGTTTTTTCAGTAATAAATAATCAAACTGGTTTATCAGCAGCAATGAAAAAGATAGAAAAAGTAAAAGAAAATGAAATTGATGATTTAGAAATAAAAAATGAAATTGATATATTAAAAAAATTAGATCATCCTAATATTGTTAAAATATATGAATTTTATGATACTTTAACGGATTTTTTTATTGTTACTGAATATTGTAAAAGAGGTGAATTATATAGTTATATTAAAAATTATTATTCAGAAAATCAATTAGCTGTTTTATTTTATCAAGTTTTTTCTGGATTAAGTTACTTACATGAAAATAATATTTTACATAGAGATTTAAAATTAGAAAATATTATGATATCAGAAATTGAAAAAGATTTAAATACAAAAGAAGATTATTTCTGGATTAAAATAATTGATTTTGGTACTGCTAAAATTTTCAAAAAGAATAAAATTGAAAAAGCAGTTGTTGGTTCATCATATTATATAGCTCCTGAAGTTTTAAAACAAAAATATAATGAAAAATGTGATACTTGGAGTGCTGGTGTTATATTATATATGTTAATTGTCGGGAGAGCACCTTTTGATGGGAAAAATGATGATGAAATTATTGAAAGTATTAAAATTGGTGTTTATAATAATAAACATCCTAAATTATTAGCAAGAAGTAAAGAAGTTCAAAATTTAGTTTCTTGTTTATTAGAAAGAAAAATTAGTAGAAGATTATCTGCTTTTGAAGCTTTAAATCATCCTTTTTTTACTAAATTTAATGGAAGAGCACTTTTTTCTAATTTTAATGAAGATGAAATACAATCTTATCTTGATAATTTACTTAATTATAAATTCCAAAGTAAATTTCAACAATTAGTTCTTGCTTTTGTTGTTCATAATATTCCTCAAAGTAAAGACACAAAAATTATATTAAAATTATTTAGATATTTTAATACAAAAGGAAATTGTAAACTTACTAAAGATGAATTAACTACTGGATTATATAAATTTAGAAATAAAAATATTGTTGATAGTGCTATTGATGATATTTTTTTAATGTTAGATGGTGATAATAATGGTTATATTGAATATGAAGAATTTTTAAGAGCTTGTATTGATAAGAGTTCTGCTTTGAATAATGATAATTTAAAATATGCTTTTAAATTTTTGGATAAGGATAATTCGGGAACTTTAAGTGTTGAAAAAATTATGAAAGCTTTTGTTAAAAAAGGAAATGATACTTTGAAAAAAATTTTTAAAAATAGTATAAAGGAAGTTGATAAAGATAATGATGGGATTATTAATTTTAATGATTTTAGAGAACTTATGAGAAGAGTTCAATAAAATAATATAATTTAGTATTTGTATTTTTTTGTATATACAAAATCAAATGTAAAAATTTATTTTTAAAATTTATTAACTTTTTATTATGAAATGTAATGATAGTCTATAAACATTATTATTTGTAAATGTTGTTTTTATGTTTAAAATTTTTTTTTAAAAATTAAAAAAATGTATTATAAAACTTATTTAAAAAAATTAAATATTACTACATATCTAATAATTAAAAAATATAAAAAACAAATAATAATAAAAAAATTCATTGAAAATACTTTTCCATTTCAGCATTCATAGCTTCCTTAATTTTTTTCCTATTCTCAGGATTAGAAACCAACCTATCACTATCTTCAAAAATATTAAAAAACTTATTTAACTTCTCATCAACTTCCATAATACTAGCATAATTCCCAAATCTCCCACAATAATTAGGAGCAGACCACACAGTAATAATTTTCCCATCAAAAAGAATATTAAATCCTTCTAAACAAACTTGATGAGCTCTAACAATAGTTTCTAATTTATTAACATATAAGAATTTATCAACAACATTTTCTCCAAATAAATACCCAGCTCCTCTAACAGAGACACCAAAACCTAAAATTGAAGGATCAGGATCACTCCATAATAAATCAGCAAAACCACCTTCATTAGGTAAATCACGAAATCTATCTAAATTCTTAATATCATCAATATTTTGTATTAAAGGACTTAAACCACCATGAATACAAAATAATTTATTTTCTATTACTGCAGCAACTGGTAAGTAATTGAACATTTCACTAAAATATAACCAAACATTACCATTTTGATTATATTTAACTAAACATTCTAAATGAAAACCATATTCTTGATTTGGTCTTTTTGATTCATGGTTTCCTCTAAGTAAATGAATTTTTTCTGGGTATTTTATTTTCATTAATATTAAAAGAACCATTACTTCTATTGAACGTGGTCCTCTATCTACATAGTCTCCTAAGAATAAATAATTTGTATTTGGGACGTCACCTCCTGTTTGGAATAGTTCTTTTAAATCCATAAATTGACCATGGATATCACCTACTATTGTTATACTTGATGATAAGTAGAGAACATTTGGTTCTGTTGAGAGAATTTCTATAGCTTTTTGCATTATGTATTTTATTTCTTGCTGGGTGAGGAGTGTTCCTGTTAATGCTAATGCGTAGAGTTCATCTATTGTTTTCATTTTTTATTTTTTTTTTTATTTAAATTTTTATTTTATTTTAGTTTTTTTTTTTATTTTCTAATTTTTCTTATAATATTTTTATTCTTTCTTTTAAAAATTAAAAAATGGGATGTGATATTGACAAAAAAAAAGAAAACAATTCAAAAACAAATAATCTAACAATATCCCAGCGTAATAAGCAAATAAAAAAAGAAGAAAAAAAACTAGAAGTAAAAATAGTATTATTAGGTGAAGCAGCAGTAGGAAAATCTTCCTTAATAAATCGTTATTGTAAAAATACATATTCAGATTCCTATAAAATAACAATAGGAGGAGCATACCTTAAACAAGAATTAAAATTAAAAGATGGAAAAACAATAATTTTCCATTTCTGGGACACAGGAGGACAAGAACGTTTTCGTTCAATGGCATCATTATATTATAAAGATGCTTCAGCTGCAATTTTATGTTATGATATTGGAAATGTTGAAACTTTAAATGCAATTGATTATTGGATTCAAGAATTAAATGATAATGGTTCTTCTCCGAATGGTTCACCTATTATTTTATCTATTGCTGGTAATAAATGTGATATTGATAAGAATCTTAGACAAGTTAGTTATGAAGATTTAAAATATTATGCTAAGAAAAATAATATTGATATTTTTTATGAAACTTCAGCTAAGAATGATATTGGGATTAAAGAGTTGATTTATTCACTTGGGGAAAAAATTTTATTGATGAATCAAAATACTTGGATTGTTGCTAATTAAATTTTTTCTTTGGGTGTTTTTTTATTTAGTATTAGTTTTGATATTTTTTAATTTTGTTTCACAATACCTTTATTTTTAGATTTTATTAAAAATAATATATTTAAATTAATTGAAAAACTTCATATTTAAGAGATTTAAAAAATGATTTAATTCTAAAATAGAATCATTCTCAATTTTGAGATTAATTATTAATATAAATATTATTTATTATTTATTTTAGGATTATTGATTATAGGGATAGAGTATTCCATAAAATATAATTTTTTATTTTTCTTTTTAATATTTTATTAAAATTATTATATTAAAAATTCAATATTTATCTCATATTAACACAAAATTAATTTGAATTTGGTAAAAAAATAATGAAAAAATAATTTATAAATTAGTACCATTTAATAAAGAATTATTTGATTTTTCATTTCTATATGATAATGAATTATTTTTTTGTATGTTAGAATTATTTAATTTTAATATTTTATTAATATCTAATTTGTTTTGATTAAAAATACTTCTTCTCTTATTTTGGTTAACTACAAAATTTTTATCTTTTATTACATTTTTATATATTTGAGAAAAACTAGAATTTAATTTTTTTTTCTTATTTTTTTTTTCTCCAGTATCATCTAAATTATAATTATGAGAAGGTATTTTATGACTTATATTATTTTTATTATTGTCTTTATCTTTATCATTAAGTTTTTTGAGTTTATTTTTAAAAATTGTTTTAATATTTTTTTTAGGATAATTTTTTTTATTATTTTTTGAATTGTCAATATTATGAATTATAGTATTATTTCTATTTATTAAATTTTTAATAATTTCTCTTAATTTAATAAATCCTTTTTTGAATTTTTTTTTTTCATCCTTAATTAAATTATTATCTTTTTCCTTTATTTCAGGAATAATTTTCAATTTTTTTTCAGAGATTATTTTTTTAGCTTGAAATATATTTTCAATATTACTTAAACTTTCTAAATTATTAATTCCAAATGAAGATTTAATATCTATATTTAATGTTAACGCATTTTTAATTTTTATAAATTGATTAAGACTATTTCCAGTTGTAAGTTTATGAATAATTAAAATTTCATAATTTCCACTATAAGCTTTATATAATTCTTCTTGTGTTTTTCCATTTATTCTCATTTGACCTTTTTTTTTTATTATTGAAATTATTTCCTTATTTATTTTGTTTAATAATATACTTCTTATAATATTTGCTTTTTTATTTTTCATTAATATATATATTAAATTTTTTATATTTAAAGAATTAATAATATTATGAATAAAAACATTTATCACATTTTTTAGAAATTTTTTGTTTTAAAAAAAATTCAAAAAAAAAACAAAAAAAAATTAAATAAATGAAATTTAATATTCACATAATTAATTTTAACTGTATTTATAAATCCTTATATATTTGGCAATAATTCATAAATTAAATACCTTTTACGAATTCTTTATTCAATTGAAAATTTCTTAACTGAAATAGAAAACCAAAATTAATATCAACACACTTTCTTTTTTCTTTAATAAAATTAATAGCAGAATCAGAATCCATATTAAATTTCCACATTAAATAAGCACAAACTAAACAAGGAGCTCTTGAAATTCCTTCAGAACAATGAATTAAAATTTTATTTTTTTTATCTTCTGAAATTTCTTTAATAAAAGAAATAAATTTAACAATTGAATCATTAATATTTATATTACCATCATCTCTTAATTCAATTTCATAATATTTAAATTCTTTAAAATATAAAGGAAAAAAATTTTGACTTCCTCCTGCACAATTTATTATATGAGTAAAATTATTTCCTATTAAAAATGAATAATCAATTGATTGTTTATAACCACTTATGTATATGTTATCTATTATGTGACTACAATCAGTTGAAGAAACGTTACAAGAAAGTGAAATTGGTTTTTCTTGTATTGTTTTTGGTATAGAAATTTTTAGACTTAATTTCTTTTTTAATGATTGCATTTGTTTTTTTTATTTTATAAATTTTTTTTTAAGAGGTGTTTATATATTTTTTTTTTTATACCTTTTAAGGGAATTTTTTTTTTTTTTTTGTTTTTTTTTTTATTTTTTGATGTGTTCGATTAATTATATTTTCTTTAATATTTTTCAATTAGAAAATAAGAAAAATCAATTCATTTAATATCTTTAATGTCTTTATACTATATATAGTATATTTTTTTTATTTTTTTATAAAATTGTTTTGAGATTTACAGAATTGTATAAAAAAAAAATTTTATTATATTAAGTAAATAAATAATTAATATTTCTTATTTTGTTTAAATTAATTTTAAAATCTTATATTAACTATAATATATATTATTAAATTTAAATATTAATACTTAAAAAAAATAAAAAAAAAATAAATATTTTAATTATTTTTCTTTTTCTCATAAGGTAGATTATTTTTTTTTTTTTTAGTTTTATTATTATTATTTGTTATAAATCCTTTTTTCTTAATTATTCCAGGAGATAAAATATTATTACTTTTTTGTAATTGTTCATATATACTATTTATATTTGTCCTATTTTGTAAAGGTGAATTATATATATTTTTTATATTTATTTCATTTTGATTTTTATTATTTTTATTTTCTTTTTTTATTCTTTCTACTTTTATTTCATTATATGAAGAAAATAAATTGTTTTTAATAAAATATTCTAAATCATTATTTATATTTGATGAAAAATGATGAAAATTTGAACTGGTAGAATATGGATTTAATTTTTTTTGTGAATCTGTATTTACCCTTATAAATATTTGTGCTTTATTTCTTGAATTATTATTATTTTTAGTTGATAAATTTTTATTTTCTAAATTATTAGAAGAATTAATATTATTATTTGAATTAATATTTTGGAGACTCATATGACTATTTATATTAATATTAAAATTATTTATTATAGGTGAAGAATGAGTATGTTTATGATGAATAATTTTATTATTATTATTTTGATTATTATTATTCTCTTTATTTAACATATTATTTATATTATTATTATTTTTTATTTTATCATTCAGTTTATCATTTATATTTAAATTTTCATTCTTTTTATTTGATTTACTATTATTCTTATTTTGTTTATTTATATTATCTGGAGATTTTTTCTTTGTTCTTTTTTGAGGACTAGATGTTAAAAAAATTTTATTACTACTATTCTTAGAATGATATGATTGTAATTTATTTTTATTTCTTGAAAAATTAGAATTAGATATTTGAGTACTAATAATTTTACTATTTGAATAATCTTTATTTTTAATTTTTTTATTAAAATTATTTTGAAAATTTGAAACTTCAATTTGACTAATTTTCAATTCTTTCTGTTTATTTATATTATTTATATTCCCAGAATAAATTCTCCCATTAGTTTGAATAGTAGAAATAGGTTTAAAAAGATTAGAATTTGATTTATAATAAGCCCTATTAACATAAATATTATTAACAATAGAATTAGGATTAATTAATTTTAAATCTTCATTTTTTTTATCATTATCCTTAATTTTACTATTATAATTATTACTATTTTTAATATTAGAATCTGAAAAACAATTTAAAATAGAAGAAATAGAATTTTCATTTGAATTTTTATTAACTCCATTTATAATTAAAACAGTCTCATCAGGTAAATTAATTGTTTCTTGAGGAGTTAAAGTAGTAAAATAATCTTTTGTATCTTTTATCATATAATCAATACTTTCTTTTACTATAGTATCAAAAATAGTTTTTGCTATTTCTTTATTTGATTCATTTTTTTTTTCTTTATTTTTATGACCATAATTTTTATTATAATAAATTTCTGCCTTTGCTTCACCAAAATCTTGTATTATTTCATTGGCATAAAAATCTGAAAAAGTTGGATTACAAAAAAATTTTAAATAATTTTTATAATAGTCTGAAAATTTTGGAATTCTTGTTTTACTTTCTTTTCTTTTATAATAACGATTTAAAAATTCTTCTATATAATCATTAATTAAGCAATCTTTAAAAATTGCAATTAAACGACTTGATTTAGAATCTATTAAATCATTTATTTTCATTATATTATATTCATTATTATTTATATTATATTTTTGAAGATTTGAATAAATTAATTTTTTAAATGACATTTTTTTATTTTTTTCATTTAATTTTTTTGAATTATGAACTCTAAAAGAAAGACTTATTGGAATCTTTATAAAAGAAATTGTGTTTAAAGATTTTGTTTTATTTATATTATTATTCTTTGAAATTTTATTTTGATTATTTTTCTTATTCATTTTTTATTCCCTTACTAAATATATTTATGATAAAAAAATTCATTTTTTTTAAAATTAAAATTACAAAACAATAAAAAAAAAAATAAAAAAATTTAAAAAAATTAAAAAAAAAATAAAAATTAAAAAAAACCATTTTAAAAAACCCAAAAAAAAAAAAAAAAATGTTAAAAATACGTCAACTAATAAAAAGAGTACGTGCTTGTAAAACAGCAGAGGAAGAGCGTAGTGTAATAAATAAAGAAAGTGCAGAAATCCGTAATGCATCTCGTGACATAAACAATCCTCATAAAGCTCGTGATTTATGTAAAGCAATATACATGCAAATGATGGGATATCAAACATCATTTATGCAATTAAGTTGCATAAATCTATTAGCAAGTAAAGATTTCCAAGAAAAAAGAATAGCATATTCAGCTTTATCATTAGTATGTGATTATTCAAGTCAAGTACTCCTTCTTGCAACAGCATCTATTAAGAAAGATTTAGAAAATTCAGAAAGTCCTGAATCAATTTGTTTAGCTTTAAATGCAATTGGTGATATTTGTACTAAGGATATGTGTAATGAATTAGGAATGACAGTTTCAAATTTGTTAAATTCAAATAATTCTAATATTAAAAAAAAAGCAGCTTGTGCTTCTACTTATATTATTAGAAAATGTCCAGAGTTAATTGAAAATTTTATAGATAAAGTTCCTTCATTATTAGAAGATAAAACTCATTCTGTTTGTTTAACTGGGATTAATTTAGCTTTGGAAATTATAAGACAAAAACCTGAATTTATATCAAAAATTAAAAAATATCATGAAATGTTTGTTAAATTAGAAAAAAATTTATTAAGTATTTCATATGCTCCTGAATTTGATGTTAATGGTATTACTGATCCTTTTTTACAAGCAAAAATTTTAGAAATTATGAAATTTACAGTTAAAAATAATAAAAATTTAAGTGATGAATTAGGTGATTTATTTGTTAGTGTACAATCAATTACTGAAGCTTCTAAACAAACTGGTTATGCTTTACAATATGAAATTGTTAGAACTATTAATAATTTAGAAAGTAATGCTGGAATGAAAAGTTTAAGTAATAATATTTTAGGGAAATTTTTAGGGAGTAAGGATTTAAATTTGAAATATATTGCTTTGAATACATTACAAGATGTTGGGAGATATGATATTGGGAGTGTTACTAAACATAAAAATTTAATTTTGGAATTTTTGAAAGATAAGGATATTTCTTTACAGAAAAGAGCACTTGATTTAATATATTTAATTATTAATAAAAATAATTTAAAAAGTATTACTAAAGAATGTATTAAATATTTACCAAATGCTCCTATTGAAATTAAATTTGAATTAACTTCTAAATTAGTTGATTCAATTGAAAAATATTCTAATTCTTATAAATGGGAAATTGATACTTTAATTAAAATGGTTATTGTATCTGATAGTAAATTATATGATGATTCACTTAGTAAAATAATAAATATTATTATGTCAATTAAGGAACTTTTTATTTATAGTGTTCATAAATTATTTATTTGTTTAAAGAATAATAAAGAAAATAAAGCTTTGAGTATAATTTCTTTTTATGTTATTGGAGAAAATGGAAGATTACTTATTGATAATAGTGTTTTAAATTCTAAAAATGAAAATATTAAAGTAAGTGAAAATGAAGTTATTAATTTATTTAAAGAAATTGGGGAAATTAATAATAATAAAGGTAATAATGATGTACTTGAATATTTATTAAATGCTTATATTAAATTATCATTAAAATTCCCAAGTGTTAGAAATATTATTGAAGAAGATATTTTAAATTATCAAAAAAGTTTTTATTGTGAAGTTCAACAAAGAGCAGTTGAATATAAAATATTTGATAATATACAAAAAGATGATTTAAAAAAAAGAATTGTTAATTCAATTCCAATACCAAAAAATAATGAAGAAAATAATAAAAAAAGAGAAATTATTAATGAGAATGATGAAGAAGAAAATAATAAAGATGATGATCCTAAAACTTCTATTAAAATAAGTTCAATTAATATTCAAGAATCTTCTAATCAAGTTAATGATATGTTTCAAGGGAATGAAAATAATAATAATAATAATAAAAATACAGGTGGATTAAATTTATTGGATTTAAATAATATATTTGGAAATAATACAAATAATAATACAAATAATAATACAGAAAATAATAATCCATTAGATTTATTAAGTACAAATAATAATAATTCAAATAATAATCCAATTAATTTATTGGATAATACAAATAATAATTCAAACAATAATCCTATTGATTTATTAGGAAATACAAATAATAATAATTCTAATAATCCAATTGATTTAATAGGAATTATTAATACAAATACAAATAATAATGAAGTTAAACAAGAAAATAAAACTGATAATTTATTTGATTTAATGGGAAATATGAATAATAATCCTAATGAAAATTTAAATAATAATCCAATTGATTTAAATATTCAATCAAATAATCCAATAAATAATTTTGGAAATAATGAACCAATACAAAATATAAATCAACAAAATCAATCTGATTTAAAAAATTGTTTTTCAAATGAAGATATATCTTTATATTATAAAATATTACCAACTAAAGAAAATCCATTATTTTATAATGGAGAAGTAATAGCTTCAAATAATTCATTAAATCCAATTGAAAATATAAAAATAAATTTTTTAGTTTTAAAATTTATTACATTAAAAATTGTAGAAGTTACAGGTAGTCATTTAAATCCAAATCAATCTTTAGGTTTAAAAAAGACTTTTACTTTATTATCAAATGATCCAAATAAAAAAATTGTAATCAAAATAAAATTATCATATATAATTGATGGGAAAGAAAAAACTAACATGATAACATTAGATAATATTTAAATAAATAAATATTAATTATATAAATAATTCAAAAAAATATATTTTTAAATAATTAATAAATAATATAATAATATAAATACAATAAATAATAAAACATTTTCAAATCAAAGTAATTTATATATGATTAATATATAATTCTTGATTTATTCATTTGAAAAAAATTTTAAATCAAAAAAATATGATTTTTATTTTTCAATAATTATTATTATATTTAAACTGAAAAATAAAAATTAATATTACTTAATTTATAATGAAGAAATACCATTTGATTTAAAATCAACTGAAACACCAATTTGAGATGAAGATTCATGTTCTATTGATTCATCTTCATCACTTTCATCTTTTTTTTTAAAATCTTCATTATCTTCTTCACTATCAAATGATTTCATTGAATTTGAATGATTTGAATTATTAATATTATTATTTCTTTCTTTTGTTGTATAATATCTTTTCATATCATTATTTAAATTTGATTTATCTATTATATCAAATTCTGTTAAAATTTTTTTTGAATTTTTTTGTTTTAAATTATTAATTTCTTTTTTTTCTTCTTCTTTTTTTTCTTCTTCTTTTTTTTCTTCTTTTTTTTCTTCTAATTTTTTTTTTTCTTCTTTCTTTTTTTCATATTCGAGTAAATATTCTTTAAAATCTATATTACAATTTCCTAATTCTTCACTGAATATTAATATTGTAAAATATGTTGCTTTATTCATTTTTTTTATTTTTAATGTTAATATTTCTAATTCTTTATTTTCCTTTTTAAAAATTTCATTTTTTATTTCATTATCAAATAATAATTTTATACATAATGAAATTGGATTATTACAATAATGTTTTTTAAGAAATATTTTCATATTTTTTTTATTTTCAAATTTATTATTTAAAAAATCTATTAATTCATTTTTAGAATGTAATAAGAAATCTTTTTTATCTTTTGTTTTTTTTTCTAAATAATTTGAATAAAAATTTTCTAATAATTTAAATATAACAATATTAACTTTAAAAATATCAAATTTATTTTTTCCTTGAGTAATAGTAAATTGATATAAATCTTTTGTAGATTTAGTTAAATTTTTCATATTTTCTAAATATTGAATTGCAAATAAACAAGGATTATTCCTTATTTTATTTATATTTGTAATAACATCTTTTTCATAATTTGGTATATCAAAATTTATTTCAGTTTCATTATAAAATTCTATAGAATTATTATTTTTATCCCAACCAATTTTTTGATCAATTTCTTCAAAAGATTGAATTAAAATTCCACCAGTAATTTTTAAATTCAATTCTCCTTTTGGGAAATCATTATTTAAAAAATTATAAATATTAGTTTTTAAAAATAAAGGTCCAGAACTTTTACTTTTAATTTTTAAATTATTAATAATTACAAAAGGTTCATCATTAAAAATTCTTCCAATTAAAGCTCCTTCATTAAAATAACGATTATTATAATTATTATTATTATGATTATTATTATTATTATTATTTTTATTATTATGAATATTCTCTTTAATAATTCCACCACTTTCACATTCATTTTCATTATCAATTTTCCATTTTCCACTAACATTAAAAATAATAGTTTTATTATTTTCAATCCAAATTGGATACATTACTTCATATTTATTTGCTTTTACAATAACAGAAATAATTACATTATCATTATTTGATAGCTCTTCACTCACTTCAAATAAATCATGAATTTTATTTGATTTACTATTATATTTTGTATTCATTGATATAAATGTATTATCAAAATATTCATCTTTAATTTTATTTTCTTTTATTGAATTATTTTCATTTTCTTTTGTTAAAGTTGCTTCTTCTATTATTAAACTTTTTTGAGTATTTGTATTATTTAAATTTGTACTACTTTTATTTAAATGTATTGTTATAATGTCTTTTTTTGTATTTGAATTTTCATCTAATATTTCTTCTATTTGAGATAAATGATTTTCTGGTGTTTCATTGCTATTTTCACTTTCTTCATTTTCTTCTTTTTCTTCATTTTCTTCTTCATTATTTGAATTATTTTTGATATTTGATGTTTGAATTGTTGGTGTTTTATTTATTGATGTTGGTGAACATCCCATTTATTTAAATTTTATTCTATTTTTTTATATCTCATTTTAAAAAAATAAAATAATAATTAATTATCAATTATCATATAATTAGTTTAATATATAATATTAATAATAATAATAAAGTTAATTATATTAATAAAATATATAATTAATAAAAATATAATAATATTTGTAAAAAATTATTCTAAATGAATATGATGGAAGAAAAAAAAGCAAATTTAATAAGAACAAAACTATTATTAAAAGCTTCATCTGAGGTATCAGACTTTAAAAAATCAAAGATGTTAATTAATTCCAAATCTCCAAAATATTTATTAGATAAATACAATCATATAGAAATAATAATTAAAAATCCATATGAATTTTCAACAGTAAAAAGGAAAGAAAATCAGAAAAAATTTAATTCATCAATAATAACAGTTAATGAAAATAAAAATGAATCTCCTTATATGGAAGTTTTTAGAAAAATAAATAAATTATTAATATCAGAAAAAAAGAATAAAACCTTTTTTGATAAACTTGAAAATAATAAAAGTTCATATGACACATCAGATACAACATTTTCAAGTAATATAGAAAAAAAAAATATTAAATTATTAAATGAAAATAATGAAGAAAATATAATAAATAAATCAATTAAATTTTTAAGAGAAAAAGCAAGAGATTTAATAAATAAAAGAAAAAGACTAAAAAAAAAACCTAATTCATTTTATCAAAATGTTCAATTTAAATCACAATTTGATTTAAGACCCTCACATAAAAAACATGAAAGTGTTCTTCCAATATCATCAAAAAATATAAAGATATTTGAACAAACAATTTTTGAAAGTAGTCCTGTAATTTATACTTCAGGTATTGAAGAAGTTAATCATTCTGGTATATGTTATTATAAAAATGATTGTTGTCAAAGTATGAGAAATTTAAATAAAAATAAAAATTCTAAAATTTCTTTTAATTTATCTACATATAATCATGAGAAAGATCGTAGTAAGTTTTTTCCTAAAATGGAAAATAATAATAATAATAATAATAATAATAATACAAATAATATTAATCCTTTTATACGTTCAAGTATAAATTAGTTTTAACAAAATATGTAAATATAATTTTTATTTTATTTGTGTATTTTTAATATAATTATCATTTAATTGAGTAAATATAAATTTTTAACCATAATATAATATGATATTATAATATTGAATATTAAAAATAAGAATTAATAATTTAATAATTTGAGATAATTAGATGTGATTTTATTTATATAATTAAATGCAGATTTATTATTAAATCATTTAAAAAAATTAATTATTTTTTTATTAAAAAAGAAATTATTAATGATATCACAATTTAAAGTATAAAATCAAATTATAAAAAATATAGGATGAACAAATAAAAAAATATGGAAATAATCATTTATTTTGTAATGCGAAAATAATATCAGGAGAAAAATATATAAAAATATATATATCTTTATTATTAATATCAATCCCATATATATTATTTATAGGAATAACTATAAAAGTAAAAATAAAAATATAAAAAAATATTAAAAAAAATAGTTAGAAATAGATTATTCTAATTCATTATTCTCAATAATAATATCAACAATAATATATTTAATTTCACTTTATAATTTATTTAAAGGAGGATTTTCAGATCCTGGAATAATAGAACGACAAAATAATAAAAATTTAAATAATTTTAAGAAAAATATAATAAGATGGATTATTAATGGTCATTTAAAAAAT
The DNA here is from genome assembly GCA_023806865.1 of Isotricha sp. YL-2021a. Taxonomy (NCBI): domain Eukaryota; phylum Ciliophora; class Litostomatea; order Vestibuliferida; family Isotrichidae; genus Isotricha; species Isotricha sp. YL-2021a. The sequence goes on along the minus strand of JAJJLH010002347.1, from coordinate 3,710 downwards.
ATTAAATTTTGTGAAACTTGTTTAATTTTTAGAGCACCAAGATGTAGTCATTGTGCAATTTGTGATAATTGTGTTATCAGATTTGATCATCATTGTTCTTGGTTAGGAAACTGTATTGGAAAAAGAAATTATAAATTTTTTTATTTTTTAGTTTTGTCTTTGGTTATAAATTGCTTTTTTCAAATTGGTTTTTCTATTTATTTTATTTTATTTCAAATCAATAATAAAAAAAGTTTAAAAAGAAATGATTATATTGTTTATATTATTTTTTCTGGAGTAATTTTTTATAATGTTTCATTTTTAATATTTTTTCTTTTAAAATTATTTTTTATTCACTCTTGGCTACTTTTAACTAATACAACTTTTTTTGAATATAGAAAAAAATTGAATAAACTTCCTAATTTAAATCTTTTTAATTTATATTTTGGATATCATTGTTGTAGATTATTATTTTACAAGTCAAATAAATCTTATTTAAATTTAACAAATAAAATTCATTACAAATATAATTCAGATAAAATTGATTTTAATAGTCAAATAAATATTTTTATTGAAAGTAATTATACTAATATATATAGAGATAATAGGAATTCTCAATCAAAATTCAAATAAAAATTAAAAATATAATTGATTATTATAAATAATATTTAATAAATATAATTAAATAAAAAAAGAAAATCAAATTCTGAAATAATATCCCTCTCTATTAAAACAATTAATATTTTTTATTTTTGAATAAAATAAAAAAAATTAACTAATTAGAGTAATATATTATAATAATATTAATTTGATTTTTAAAATGTTTATTAATTTTTATTAAAAATAAATGTAATATCTTATTGTAAATCTATTTTCTACTAGATAATTTTTCATTTAAAAAATGTTTATTTATTTTTATACTAACAAATTTTATTTATCATATTCTATATCTATTCAAAATTTCCTATAAAATTCAAATTATAGTTTAAAATTTTTATATAATAAAAATTAATTAATAATTTATCTTATATTTTAAATGGGAATATTTACTTTAATTTTACTATCTTTTATCCTTCTTCTCTTAATCTATCTATTATTCATATACACTGCACATAAAGAATACACAGAAAAAAAAACAAACCCCAATTTTGAACCACACACATATAATTTAGATGGAGAATTTAAATATCCTTCTCTTCCATTATCATCAGAAAAATCTCAAGACAATATTTTTTTATCTTTAGTTTTTCCTGCATACAACGAAAAAGACAGATTAGAAAGTGCAATAGACAGAACAATATCATATTTCAATTCATTAAAAATAGAATATGAAATAATAATAGTAAATGATGGTTCAAAAGATAATACATTTGAAATAATAAAACAATTAATTCAAAAATATTCAAATAATAAAATAATTGGTATTACATATAGTAAAAATGGAGGAAAAGGTTATGCAGTAAAAACAGGAATGAATTTCATAAGAGGAGAATATGTTTTAATGTTAGATTCAGATGGAGCAACAGATATAAGAGATTATGAAAAATTAATGTCAAGTGTAAAAGAAAATGATTTTTCTTTAGCAATTGGTTCAAGGAAAATTATATTAGAAAATGTAGAGAGAGTTTGGTATAGAAATATTATGGGTGTTGTTAATAATATTATTGTACAAGAATTAATTGGTGTTAAAGGGATTAAAGATACTCAATGTGGTTTTAAATTATTTACTAGAAAAGCTGCTAGAGTTATTTTTAATAATATGCATATTGTAAGATGGGCTTTTGATGTTGAAATGCTTTATATTTGTAGAAAATGTAATATTCTTGTTAAGGAAGTTCCTGTTAATTGGAAAGAAGTCCCTGGATCTAAGTTAGTTGTTGTTACTGCTACTATTAGCTTTTTTAGAGATTATTTTGCTATGATTACCTTTTATAATTGTGGACTTTGGAAAATTGATAATAGTAAAATTTTGGGCAAGTAATTTTTTTTTTTTGGAGTTTTAATTTAATGGGTATTTTTATTTATCGTTTATTGAAAAATTTATTTGTTTTTATATTCTTTATTGTTTTAAAAAAAGAAAAAATTAAATAAATAATATTATAAAATATCAATTATTAATAAATAATTTTATATCTAATTAAAAAATTTACAACAATAATAACTATATATACCTTCTTTATCATCTTCCATTAATAAAGGACTTTTTCTAATTCTTGATGGATTATCTAAAGTAAGATTTCCTGTATTATTATATTCATTATCATTTGAATTTTTTTCAGAATTATCAATATAAGATTCTTTATTTGAATAATTGTGAATATCAGTTTCACTTTCTTTATTGTTTTTTATTTTTTTCTTTTTACTTTTAGGAGATAAAATATTATTATTATTTTGGAAAATTAAAGAACATGTTTTATTTGAATTTTCACTTTTTGTTATATTATTATTTCCAATAAAACTTCTTGTTTTTATTTTTGAAATTCCTAAATAATTTGAAGGCTTATATTTTTTAATTGAATATTTTAATTTTTTACTATCCATTCTTATTATATTATCTATTTTTTCTTCATCATTCATTAAATATGAAATTAAACTTTTGCTTAATTCATCTTTTTTCTTTGTTAAATATAATGTACTATTTTTAAGTAATTGTTCAATAAATTCTTCTCTTTTTTTATATTTTGTTTTTAATCTAATAATATATTTTTCTTTATTTTGATTTTTACTTATTTCTAATATTATATTGTATTTTTCATATAAATTATATTTCTGAAGAATATTTAATTTATATTTTTTATATTCATTTAAATTATTCTCTTTAAGTTGTAAAAGTTCATTTAATTCATTATTCATTTCTTCTTGTAAAGATAAACATTTTTGTAATAAATCACTTACTTTATTAACTTCAACTTGAATAGAATTTATTTTTTTATTTTTATTCAAATTAGAGTCAAATAAATCTTTAATAATATTTAATTTAACATTATAATCAACACTAGATTTAATAAAATTTAATATAGGTAAATATTCTTCCCCTAATTCTTTAATAGGTAATTTTAACTTTTCATAATTAACTAAAAAAGGCATTGCTTCATCTAAATCTTTTTTACTCATTTCAACATTAACTGATTTAGATAAAGATGAAAGATAAGAAATAAAATTTTCATATGATAAATTTTTTTGTATAAATTCCCATGATAAATTATTTTGAGTTTCTTTTGTTATTATTTTTACAAACATATTCATTAATAAATAAATTACTTCATTTGGCTTTTTAATTTTAGATATTTTATCTAAGTTTTCTTTTGTATTTTCTTTTCCTTTTTCTAATAAATTTTTTTTTAAAGTTCCTATTTCATAATATAATAATTCATATTGTTGAAAGGAATTTTCTGCTTTTTCAACTGTTAAATTTAATTTTAATGTTTGTGAATTTAATTCTTCATTCATTTCATTAATAAAATTATTTAATTTTTCTACTTCTTTTTTAAATACAATTATCAAATTATCAAATATAATTTTAATCTTTTCTTTTTCATCATCAATTTCTAAATTAAATTAATAAATAAATAAATACCCATTTAACTTATACAAATTATAAATAACTAAAAAAATATATTTTAATTATTAATAAAAAATAAAATTATTAAAAATAATTCAAAATATTAATATATATAGTAATATTATTTTATTTGAATAAATTTTTTTGAAATAATTTTAGTTCATAAATT
>JAJJLH010002346.1:0-25629 GCA_023806865.1 Isotricha sp. YL-2021a | reverse complement strand
AATTTGCTTCTGATTTAGATGCATCTACCAAAAAACAACTATTACGTGGTGAAAAATTGACTGAAGTTTTAAAACAACCTCAGTATAACCCTCTAAGTGTTGCCGAACAGATTTCAATTCTTTTTGCTGTTAATGAAGGGTTACTTGATGATATTGATAACTCCAAAGTCCAGCAGTTTAAAAAAGAGTGGTTCGAATATTTCAATATGAAATTCGATGATTTAGCTGAACGATTGAATGGTGGGGAAGCCTTATCAGAAGAGGATAAACAGTCATTAATTGAAGGCGTTAAAAAATTTAAGGAATCATTTTAAGGAGAAAATATGAAGTGTTACAATCATCACGATAGAGATGCATTTGGAGTTTGCAGGTCATGCGGGAAAGCTTTATGTCTTGAATGTATGTCTAAAGATTCAGGTAATGTTGTTTGTGCAAATGATTTAACATGCCTTAATAAAGATAGACAAACTGAAAACATGTATAAAAATGCTGAAAAAATATATTCAAAAGAAAATGTAAAACGTTCAAAATGGATGGCTATCACTTTTATTATTGTAGCTATTGTATTTTCGATTCCGGCAATTATGAGTTTTGACATATTTAGTGCTGTAATGGCATTATTTTTCTTTTCTGCCGGGATAGTATTGTTTATTCGTGCAAAAGAGGTTCAAGCTCAAGATTAGAAGATTTAAATTATGACAAATTTGAAAGATATAAAAAACAGAATAAAAAGTATTGAAAGTACGAAGAAAATTACTCGTGCGATGAAAATGGTTGCCGGGGCGAAAGTGAAACAATCGGAAACTGCAGTGAGGGCTTCAAGACCTTTTGCTCTGGAAATTCTAAACGTATTTAAAGCGTTATTGAATTCTGTCGGGGCACTTGACCCTTCAGATCTTAATATTTCCAGTCCTATTGATAATTATCCGAAGCTTCTGGAAAAAAGAGAAACTAAGTGTGTGGGGTTATTTTTGATAACTTCTAACAAAGGTTTGGCAGGGGCATACAGTGCAAATGTTGTAAATAATGCAATAAAGCGTGCTCAGCAGTATAAATCACAAGGGGTTGATGTTAAGTTTTTTGTTGCAGGACAAAAAGGTATATCTTCATTGAAAAGGAAGGTTAAGGAACTTAATTTTAGTATTGAAAAGAAATACTATACTGTTGTGGATTCACCTGATGCGTACGAAGCAAAAAATCTCGTTCAAGACTTAGCTCAATATTATGTTAACGGAGATATTGATAAAATAGAAATTATAACAACAAGATACCGTAATATGGTTAGCTATTCTGTTGAGGATTGGGTGGTGCTTCCTGTCGAAGGGCTTATAGACCCTCATGAAAAAATTACTGATAATGTGCTGGAATCTCTTATGGAATTTATCCCCGGAAAGCATAAAATTTTGCAAAAAGTTGTTCCAATGTATCTGACAAATATTTTTTATCAGGCACTAAGAGAGGCTCAAGCGAGCGAACTTGCATCCAGAATGACTGCAATGTCTGCTGCAACAAATAATGCTGAAAAAATTATATCAACATTATCAGTTCAATATAACAAAATGCGTCAGACTGCCATTACCCAAGAAATTACTGAAGTTATCTCCGGAGCAAATGCTTTGAAATAATTTCTCCCTTTGTGGTATTCTTATAAAAAAGGATTTTTGTATGCCTCATTTTTTTATAGATTCACAGCAGGTTAACGGAAATAAAATAGTTATTTCTGATAAGGATAATTATTTTCATATCTCTCGTTCACTCCGGGCAAGACCGGGGGAAAGTCTTCTTTTGATCGATGAAAATGAGATTCAGTATGAAACTGTGATTAGAAGTATTAATTCTGCAGAAATATGTGTGGAAGTCGTTAAAAGTTATAAGTCAGAAAAAAAATTGGATTTTGAATTGTATGTTGCTCAGAGCCCTTTAAGAAGCGATTCTCAAAATTTACTGATTGAAAAAGCAACAGAACTCGGGGTGTATGGAATTTATCCTGTGAAAACGGATAATTGTGCGCTCACTGATGATCTTATCGAAAAGAAAATCCCACGCTGGCAAAAAGTTATGACGGAAGCGTCTAAGCAATGTGAAAGGGCATTTATTCCTGAGTGTGTGCAGCTTTCTGATTTGGAAACGTTATTAAAAAATTCTAAATTCAATAAAATTATTGCATTTTGCGAGCGTTTGGCGACTGAAAATATTAGAGATTCTTTTATAAAAAATCCTATTAAATCTGGGGATAAAGTTCTTGTTATTATCGGTCCTGAAGGAGGATTTTCTAAACGAGAGTTTGAATTGTTTGAAAGCTGCAAAGTTGAAATGCTAACATTAGGCAGTCTTATATTAAAGGCGGAAACTGCCGTAATTGTTGCTTTGGGAAATATTATTTATGAATATTCAACACATAAAAAATAAAATATTAGAAGATGATATTTTAAATAATATCTCGTCATTTTTTAGCGAAAGAGTTTATCTTGTCGGTGGTGCCGTTCGTGATATTTTGCTTGATAAACCGTTATTTGATAGGGATTTAATTGTTGAAGGCACGGATGCAAAAGAGTTTGCGCTAAAAGTTTGTGAGTTTTTTGACGGAGTTTTTGTTCCGTTGGACGAAAATAATAAAATTTATCGTGTTGTATTAAAGGATAAAGAGAATTATATTGATATAACAAATCCGATTGAAGGTTCAATAGAAAAAGATATTATGCGTCGTGATTTAACGATTAATGCAATTGCAGTTGATATCAAATCTGGTGAAATAAGTGATCCTTCAGGCGGATTGGGTGATTTTAACAGAAAAATTATTAAGGGGATAAGTGAGCAGAATTTTAAAGATGATTCGTTAAGAATTTTGCGGGTTTTTCGTTTCCACTCAGTTTTAGGATTTGAAATAGATTCAGCGCTTATAGAAATCTGTAAAAAGTATTCGGAATTGATAATTTATCCAGCAAAAGAGAGGGTTGAATATGAATTAATGAAACTTTTTGATGGTCAATATGCGCATAGTGCCTTATTAAAGATGGATGAATGTGGTATTTTAGAAAAGATATTTCCCGTAGTGAAAGAATTAAAGCGGGTAACGCCTAATTCTCATCATCATCTTGATTTGTTTAACCATAGTATTGAAACGGTGAAGCAAATTCAATCTATTTATGATACCTCTTCAGATATTGTAAAAGAGCATATGAACAGAATTGATTTCGGGGGATTTTCAAGAATTGCACATTTGAAATTGGCAGGTTTTTTGCATGATATAGGCAAATTTTCCACCTGGACAATTGAACAGGATACAGGACGCCACAGATTTATTAAGCACGATGAAATCGGTTCTAAGATGTGTATTCCGATTTTAAAAGGGTTGATGTTCTCGAACAAGCAAATTGATTATATCAAAACGATGATAAAGAACCATATTTACCCATCGATGGTAATGACTGCACCTGATTTAACCGAAAAGATAATGATGCGTTATGTCAGGAAAACTGAGGATAATGGGATAGATAATATTATCTTGGCAAAAGCCGACAGGTTGAGTGCTTTAGGTCCTGAAATTACACCTGATATTGTAAATAAAAATATTTCTTCTCTTGATAGTTTGTTAGAATTTTATATTTTTACTCGTGAGACAATAAAGCCTCTTCCGAAACTTCTTGACGGGAATGAGGTTATGCAAATCCTTGGGATTAAACCTTCTCCCAAGTTAGGGGAAATTATGGACAGTCTTCATGAGGCTCAAATTAATGGTGATGTTATTACAAAAGATGATGCGATTAAGTTTATAAAATCGTTAAATCTTGTGCTATAATATGTTTATTGATAGGGGATATGTTTATGAATATAAATTATAAAAAATTTGGTGTAGTTTTTGGATCTGTTTTAGGGGGAATTTATCTTTTATTTTTGATGTTACCTATTGTATTAACTCCTATAGCAAATTCTTATACTGATAAAATTAATGAAATAGTTCGAGAATCAACCGGTTTGAATACAAAAATCGAAGGTATTGGTGTTGTTACAACTCCAAAATTATCCGCAGGGTTAAAAATAAAAAATCTTGAACTGAGTGTGCCAAACGAAACTCTTCCGACTATTAAATCTGAAAACTTTAAAATCAAACTTTCACTTATACCTCTTGTTATAGGCAGAATAAGATTAGATAGTATTACTTTGGATAAGATTACGGCTAATATTTCTGTAAAAAAAGACGGAAGTTTTGTTTTTATGGATTATTTGCCTAAAGACGATGATGGTGATAAAACTCAAACAGGATTTTCTATTCCTTTTGGGTTCAAACTATCTGACAGACTTCCAAATGTTGGTATAAAAAATTATAAAATAGGGTTTTTAGATTCTGTTTCTAATAAATCTTACTATACAGAAGGGCAAAATTTTAAAATATCCGATTTTGTGTTTAACAAATCTGTAAAGGTCTTGGCTCAAGGCAAGGTGGTTTTTGATGCAAGAACTGTTTCTAATTATGATATAAAGATAAAAAATTTCATAATGCCTGAAGACCATCTGAATGATGTTTTGGCTCAAAATAGTGTGTTTGAGGATGTGGGTGATTCTGATGTGAAAAGTTCCAATTCATCTCAAGTTATAAATGTTATTGATATCTTTAATCTCGTTAATAAAAATTTATTAAAAGGGGATGTTGATTCTGATATTACAATCTCAGGGAGTGTAAAAAATCCTGATATAAAAGGGGCGTTGTCTTTAAATGCTCTAAGTGTCGGGGTTAACGGTAAACCATTGCCGGATAGCTCTATTAGAATGAATTTTAAAGGGAATAATTCTTCAATTAGTTCTACAATTTATTCAAGCTTTGATAAATCAGAGAAAACTGATATTTCAGGGACTTTTAAAACCGGGAAAAATCCTAATATCAATCTGACTTTTAAATCTAATGCCGAGTTTAATAACATAATCAGACTTATTGATAGTATTGCTCAATCTTTTGGGAAAAACGATTTTAAAACAATTACTGCGACAGGTGGAATTGATGCGGATTTTAATTTGAAATCAAATCTGAAAAAAGTTTTATCAAACGGGTATTTGAAGGTTAAACCTTCCAGTTTGAAATACGGTTTGTACAATGTTGAAGTAAATAATATTGTTGCAGATGTAAATTTGGCAAACAATAATATAAATATTTCAAATGCAGGTTTCAGCGTTTACGGTCAGCCTCTTAGGCTGTCAGGATTGATAAGTTCTAATTCTGATGCTGATTTGAAATTAACTGCTGATAAATTAAATTTGAAAGGGTTGATTGCAGCTGCAGGTCAGAATGCAATTTTAAAAGATAATGTGTTTAATTCCGGAACATTGTCGTTAAATACTTTGATAAAGGGGAAATTAAATAAACTTAGGCCCGATGTATCATTATCCTGTGACAATGTTAATGTCTATAATGTTCCGTCATCAACTAGATTATTATTGGATAATTCAATTATAAAACTTGTCCAGGAAAATGAATCAATTTCAGGCAATATTTTAGTTCATTCTTTAGGAATCAAAAATTCTTCTGTTTCTGTAACGTTGCCTAAATCTGAAATTGTTATGACTCCAAAAGATATAAATATTAAAAACGCATATTTATTGATGGGTAACTCCAGAATTGATTTGACAGGTTCAATAAATGATTATGCAAATAAGATGAATATAAACCTTGATGCTTCAGGGCAGTTGTCTTCTTTGGCTGTTTCAGGATTTTTGCCTAAAGAAGTTAAGTCTATGTTTCCGGTAAAAGGTGCTATGCCTGTTTCTGTTAAAATATCCGGTGATAAAAAATCTCAAAATATAAAGTTTGATTTAACTGCTGATAGCGTGAATTATGTAAGGTTTGCAGATGTTAATTTGTTGAAAGGTAAAACTACAAAAATTCACTCTGATATGAATATTTCAGGAGATAAATTAACTCTTTCAAATACCCAATTATCAACCGGAGGAAATTCTATAGCTACTGCAACAGGGGGAATTTCAAAATTATATTCAAGTCCTAAGCTTGGGGTAGATATTCATGTCCCTCAAAATGTTTCTTTCCCTATCTGGGGTCTTAATAATTCAAATATTACGGTTCATGGCGATATTTCGATTCTTGGTGATATTACTAATCCGAAGTTTAAGGGTGTTGCAAATATTAGTGATATCTCTGTAAAAGATATGGATTTTGCTCTGTCAAATTTAGTCGCAAATTTAGATGGTACAGGTATTGCCGGAAATGCGACTGCAGAAAAGTTTAAATTTGGAGGGATAGTTGCAAACGATATAAGCGGAAGATTTTCGCTTAAAGATTACAAGATATTTTATTTGGATGATTTATCCGGAAAAGCATTTAGCGGAATTGTTAACGGAAAATTATCATATAATATTCCGACAACGGGGATTTCTCTTTCAATGAAAGGCGAAGGATTAAATTCAGAAGATGCTGTTTATGGTGCTGTTGGTATTAAAAAAGCATTAACTGGGATTATGGGATTCAATACAAATTTAACAATGCGCGGGGTGACTGAAAAAGAAATTATTCAATCCACGAAAGGAGATATTGATTTTGATATTCAGGACGGAAGATTTGTAAGTATAGGTAAATTGGAAAATCTTGTTTCTGCCCAAAATGTCACTTCGTATTCTATATTAAAAGCGGCGATATCAAAACTTTCAACATTTTCAGCGATTCAAGAGTCTGATAAATTCAAGTCAATATTCGGAAAATTAACCTTACAAAACGGGGTTGCCAATATTTCAAAAATAGATGTGTCAGGTCCTTTAATGTCTTATCATGTAAGCGGAAGGTACAATATATTGCCAAATACCGCTTCGCTTGTCGTTTTAGGCAGGTTGGAGTCTAAAGTTGTATCTTGTTTAGGAGTTTTGGGTGATTTATCAGCGGAAAAACTTCTCTCCTATATTCCAAGTATAGGGGCAGCTACGGCAAATTATCTTAATATTCTTACTACAAACCCTGAGCAGGAAAATGTATCTTTAATCCCTGCATTATCAAATGGAAGTACAGCCTATAAAGATTTTAAGGTTATTATAAACGGAACTCTTGGAGCAGTAAATTCGGTTAAAAGTTTCAAATGGCTTTCCAAATGTGATACTTCAAAAATGAATATTAAAGATGATGTTCAAAATGCAATTAATTCCGTAAAATCAGATTTAAATAAGCAGATTACTACGACGAAAAATGATATTGAAAGTGCAAAGAACGTTGTAAATAAGGCAATTGAAACACATAAACAGAATTATCAAACTCAAAGACAAAATGTTCAACAAACAATTAATGACATGAAGAATATAAAACAAGATGCAACACAAAGTGTGCAGAATATAAAGGATTTATTTAAAAATGCCGCAAAAAATTCAGTGACTAAACCTGCATCTCAAAGTTCTGCACCTGTACAATCTGCGGAATAGTTTTATAATATGCACGCAAGAACCATTAGTATAAGTGTTCCTATTTGTACTGCGGTTGCAACGTTTTGACTGAAACGGTTGTTGTCATATCTTGAGGATGATGTTTGAGCGTTCAGTGCACTTGAAATTCTTGAAACTCGTTCTTCGGTGTTGTCATCCGAAAAATTTGTTCCAAACACGCTGGATTCAATTCTATCAAGACGTTCGGATACGGATTCGTTTTCAAATTTTTTGTGGTATAGTTTTTTTTCTATGGCTGAAATGCTTAATTTTTTGCCGGAATTGAATACTGACGAAGATGATCCGTATGAATTATTTATTGAATTTTTTGAATTATATTCGTCATAATCAAATGGCGCTCCATATTGTGGTAAATGGTAATCTTGCGCCATTTTATCAGCAGGAATGGAGTAGTAGTTATTTTCCTGCTGTGCCATTCCGTTTTGTGCGAGGCTCTTTGGCTTAACTCGAGCTCTAAGTCTATCTACACGTGATGATAAATCATCGTTTTCATAAGTTTTATTGAAAATTTTCTTTTCGAGGTTTGCCAATCGAGTTTTTAAAGGTTGGCCTTTAAATTCTTTATTAAATGTTGTTTGTTCAAGTTCATTTATTGCGGGATAATCCATGTTTGCGGCTTCTGGTGGTTCTTTTTCGTGGGCAATATAATCGTCTTCTTCCATAAAAGTATCAGCCTTAGGTTTAATTTCTTTTCCTATTTCATTTGCACAAAGGTCTTTATTTAATTTTGATATTCTTGTTTGTATCTGACCTGATTGGGCTTTCCCGTAAACACTTTCTTCTATTCTTTTTAATCTCGAGGACTCACTCTCATTGTTATAGGTAAATCCGTATAGAGAATTTTCAATTTTGTCTAAATTGGTATTTGTTGCGCAAATACCGGTCAAACCAATTGTAATAAACGCTAAAGAAATAATAATTTTTTTCATTTCAATCTCCTTAACGTAAGTTTAAAATTTTTAATTATTGAAAATAATTCTTTATTTATGGAATTTTGTTTATACAAAAAACGGAACTTAAGGGGTTGCCCAATAAGTTCCGTTTTATAAAAATATAACCATAAATACTTAATGATTATTCGCCATTTTCATCTCTTTTAAAGTTTGAAGTTCTTTTTGATATGGAGAAATAGTCGTTATTTCTTCTATTACTTTAGGTAATTTTTCAAGGACATAATCAATTTCGTCTTCGGTTGTAAATCTGCTCAAACTCCACCTGATACTCCCGTGAATTGATGTAAACGGAACATTCATTGCACGAAGTACGTGGCTGGGTTCAAGTGAACCGGATGTGCAAGCAGAGCCCGAGGACGCGCAAATACCTAAATCCGATAAGTGCAGAAGTATAAGTTCTCCTTCAATATATTCAAACCCGATATTTGTGGTGTTTGGAACGCGATTTGCTAATCCGGTATTAATTCTTGCATTAAATATATTTTTAACAATTCCGCGTTCAAGTTTATCTCTCAACCTTTTTACTTCGGTTGTTTCATATTGAAGATTATCCGTTGCAAGTTCGGCGGCCTTACCGATACCGACAATATACGGAGTGTTTTCAGTTCCGGCACGTTTACCGCGTTCTTGGTGACCGCCTATTATAAGCGGACTTATCATCGTTTTTGAATTTATATACAACGCCCCGACACCTTTTGGTGCGTGGAACTTGTGACCGGAGATGCTTAGCATATCAATCCCTGCTTCTTGAACATCCATTGGAATTTTTCCCGCAACTTGCACCGCATCTACAAATAATTTTGAATCTTTGTTTTTTGATTTTATTATTTGAGAAATTTCTCCAATCGGGTTAAGAACCCCTGTTTCATTGTTTGCCCACATAACAGAAACAAGAGCGGTATCCGGTTTAATCGCATTAGCTAATTCTTCAAGGTTTAATTCTCCGTTAGAATTTACCCCGATATAATCAACTTTATAACCTTGTTTTTCAAGGTATCTGTATACATTCAGAACACAAGGGTGTTCAATTTTTGTTGTAATGATATGTTTTTTACTTTTTTCGTTATTTAAATATCCGCGAATTGCAGTGTTAGCTCCTTCTGAACCACATGAAGTGAAATAAATTTCTTTTTCATCAGATGCGTTTACAAAATCTTTTATTATTCCGCGTGCATTTTTTATTGCTTTTGATGATTTTTTGCTAAAGTCGTACATACTTGAAGGGTTTGCATATTCTTCTTTTAGATACGGAAGCATTTCTTCTAGAACTTTTTCATCTACTTTTGTGGTTGCGTTGTTATCTAAATATATAAGTTTTTCATTCATTTTAATTTACCTCAACAACAGTAACGTCATCCCCGAGAGCATTTTTTAGGGTTGATTCAACAAAGAGTTTAAGTGTCATAGTAGAATTTTTGCACCCCGAACACTGACCGCGAAGTTTGACATAAATTGTTTTGTCTTTTATGTCAACAAGTTCAATGTCTCCGCCGTCTTTCATGAGTTCCGGGGAAATTTGTGTTTCAATAATACTATTAACTTTTAGAATCCATTGAGTCGGAGTTAATTCTTTTTTTTCTGTTTCAGGTTCTTGTTGGTTGTAATATTCATCAATAACGCTTTGAATAGATGATTTACATTTTCCGCAAGCTCCGCCAGCTTTAGTATAATTAGTAACTTCTTCAACGGTTTTCAGTCCGTTATCTCTTATAGCGTCAATTATAACTTTTTTTGTTACCTGAAAACATGCACAAATGATTTTGTTATCGGAAGAATTTTGAGACGTTTCAGTTTTTAAATCATCTAAATCAACATAACCGTCTGATTTATAATTTTTTAGAGCATCTTCTAACGCTTCATAACCCATAACAGAGCAGTGCATTTTTTCAGGCGGTAACCCTCCGAGTTCATCGGCTATATCTTTATTGGTAATTTTTCGAACTTCTTCAACAGTTTTACCTATTATCATTTCAGTTAAAATGCTTGAACTTGCAACAGCAGAACCGCATCCAAAAGTTTGGAATTTTGCATCCGTTACGATATTATCTTTAATTTTTAAATATATTTTTAATTGGTCCCCGCAAACAAGTGAACCCGCAGTACCAACTGCATCGGCGTCATCAATCGAGCCGACATTACGGGGGTGTCTATAGTGATCCATAACTTTTTCTGTGTAATCCCACATAACACTTTCCTTTCTGTTATTTCTTATATTAACCATATTATAACCGAAAAATAGTGTTTTAACCGCAGAATTTAATTTTAATTTAATTTTTTAAATCTGTTCAAGTGAAATTGCTTTTACTCCGGCATAGCGAGCTTTGTCCATCAGCTTAACTACTGCGCCGTGAGTTGAATCTCCGTCAGCTTGAATCAATAATCCGTCAGGATAATTTTTCATCTCTGATTTTAGGGTTTCACCTAAAGATTCCGGGGTAACTTCTTCATTATTTATATAATATTTATTCCCTTGCGTAACCTGAACTGTTAAAATTTTAGTTTCTTTATCCTCTATTTGTGATTGATCAACATTTTCAGGAACAGTCAAACTAATCCCCTGCTGGTCAAGCAAAGGTGCTATTACCATCATTATGATAAGCAAAACCAAGAATATATCTGTAAGAGGAGTAATATTTATTTCATTAAATGTTTTTCTCATTGCTCTCCTCCGTCTTCTATTATTTCGGAATTATTATTAATCAATTCATCAGATTCTTTTTTGTTTAAAGGTTCACCTGCCACAACGAGTTTATGGTATTCCGCATCCTGAGCCGCATCCATTATTTCCATAATCTTTGCACTCTTGATATTTTTATCGGCTTTAACAACAATTTCTTTCTTCTCGTTATCTCCTTTAAGAGCAATAAGTTTGTTTGTCAGTGCGCCTTGAGATGTAGGTTCTCCGTTTACATACATTGAACCGTCTGCCACCACTGAGACTGTAACCTTTGCATCTTCAATATTTATCCCATTATTTATTTCAGGAACATCAACAGCATTGTCCATCGACTGAAATGACGGAGCAACGACCATCATAATAATTAACAGAACCAAGAAAATATCTGTCAATGGTGTAATATTTATTTCTGAAAATATTTGTTTTTTCTTGTTTGACATTGATTTATTCCTGAATTATAAACTGTTTCTTGAAGATGAATAAGCTGAAGTTTGAGATCCGTCTTCTGCGTCTGTAAAGCTTAAAAATAACAACTTGATCAATTGGAAATCGTCTTCATAGTGCTTAACAATTGATTGATAAGAGTTGAAGAAAATAACCGCAATAATAGCTACTCCAAGACCGAAAGCTGTTGCGATTAACGCTGAACCAATACCTGATGCTACTGTTGCTGCTTGGTTTCCTGCATCTGCAAGTATGTTGAATGTTAAAAGAATACGAACAACCGTACCGAATAACCCTAAAAATGGAGCTACACCGCCGATTGTACCAAGGATTGTTAAATTGCTTTCTAATTTTCTTGTTGCAAGTGCTGCCGAAATATCAAATGAACGTGCAAATCCTTTTTTCTGTTCTGAAAAAATTCTTACAGCTTCTTCAATTACTTCTCCGATTACACCACCGCATCTGATAGCCGTATTTTGAGCGGCATTTAAATCATTGTTAGACAAATCTCTGTTTAATTCTCTCATATATTGAGTAATGTCACGTTGGTTTTTCTTGTAGAAAGACCATTTTCTGATAATAACTGCAAATTCCAGTATCGCACATACCAAAATCGGTAATAATACCGGCCAGTCCATTTTAATTGAATTGATTAATAATTCCATAGTTTTTTATCCTCATTCTTTTATCTAGTAACTTTCATTTTAATATCTTGTTGGTCCAAATACGTTATAGTCAAACGTAAATTGAATATCTATATTATCCCCTTTGTAATTAGGCGGAAGTGCTCTAAAAGGTGCTGCCGCATGAACTGCATTAATTGCTGCATCATCTGCATTTTTAAGCCCTGATGACTTAAATACTCTGCAAGAAAGAAGTCTTCCGTCTTTGGCAATCTTAAATAACAACACAACACGCTTACTTTCGTTTCCTTTTGGAGGATCCCAGTTCATTTTTATTCTGCGTTGTAATTCTCTCATATATGGGCCGAAATCCGGTTCGCTGATAGCGTCAATACCCGGTCTTCCGCCCCCGCCTCCGGGGTTGCCTGCGCCGGTTCCGTATCCGCCTGAACCTGGACCTGAACCCTTACCTGCGCCGGTTCCAGAGCCTGAACCATAGGCAACACGTTTTCCTGTTCCGTTTCCAATAGGAGCTAATGACGGATTTGGTGCATAATTACCGCTACCTGCAGCTCCCCCTTTAGCTGCCGTTCCTGTTCCGCCGATTGGACCGGTTGAATATTGTCCTGCTTTTGTTCCGCCGGATGGCACCGGTATCTTAAATGGCGAAGCCGTCGGAGCTTGAACTGTTTTTGGTGTCATCGGAGGTTTAACCGACGGACGAGGTGTCGGCGGCTGAGGTTTTGCTGCCTGCGGTTTTGGTATCGCCTGTGTAACATTTGGCGATGGTGTAACATTTTTTTGCGTAGTCGTATTTTGTGTCGGTTTCTGAGCAGGTTTCTTTTCTATTGCCTTTGCAACTTTATCCATGATGCTCTGTTTTTTAGGAGGTTGTTTTACTGAACCTCCGCCACCTGCAGGTTTTGCTGTAGGCTTAGCTGCAGAAGGCATTGAGACCGGTAGTTTTGGGTTATTAATCCCGCCAGAGCGTGAACTAATATCTGCACGATATTTTGTGTTTTTATTTTTTGGGGTATCTTGTTTATCTACAAGAACAAACTCAATGTCATTAACTTTTGGTTTTGGTCTGGAAAGCATATCCAAATCAATTCCAAATATTGCACAAATAAAAAGTACGAGCCAAGTAAGTCCGAATACTCCAAGATGAGCGAGAAAAGATATAACTAAAGCTTTCTGCATGGACATTACACCGTAATCATTCGGCCTGATTACTGCAGGAAGTACATAAGTATCTTTCGTTTCTTTTGGTTTTATATTTTTGTTAGTACTATCTGTATATTTCCCTAATAGTGACATTTTATTCCCTAATGTAAAGATTATTTGACTTTATAATCTTATTTTAAATATAAAATAAGATTATTCCCCGCATTACTGATTTTCAATGCTCGCCGGGTTAACTGTAATTGGCTGGGTAAGTACGAGTTCAATAGATGCTTGAGCAGGAATTTCGACATCGTTTCCCTTATCCCAGATTGATTTTACAAGCCCTCCGCCTGCACCAACCGCAGTCATTAGTGCAGCGCCTCTACCTACGCTTCCACCTGATAACGGTCCGGCTATTGTTCCAATAAGTGCTCCTGCACCTGCACCGATTGCTAGATCTTTAGTATATTCTTTTGCCATATCAAATTTTGTTCCGCCTATCAGAGTTCCGGTGTTATCTGTTGTTTGAATTACTGCAGATATAGGAATATCCAATCCATACGGTGTAATTATGTGAGTAAATCTCAATGTTAATTTACCGTTAAGTGTTCCATGTTTTGCTTTTGATACATCAATAACTGTTCCGATTACTTTGCTTCCTTCAGGAGCAATAACTTTTCCGTTATAGTAGTAGTCACGCACAATAGCAAGAGTAATTTCTTGTCCTGCGTATGCTGTTTCTGATGAAATAGGAGCCATAAATATTGCTGGAATTTTTTCTCCTGCCGGTACTGTTACAACACTTCCTCTTAAAGTGTGCGGATCAAGTACATAACTCTCTTGTCGGGATTGATTAAAGGAGGTATTCTGTGTGTTTTGTTGATAACTAAAATTTTGTGCCGCGAATACACTCGCTCCGGCTACTGTTAACAAAGTAATAATTGCTAGTTTTTTCATTTTTCTCTCCTTAAAATACATCCCTACTAATAATAGTTTATAATAGGTTTATATTATTTGTCAATTTATTAATAAGTTTAATTAGTTACAGTATGTGTAATTTCAGCTGGTGCTGTAAGAATTATGATAATTTGTTCTCCTGAAGGAATTTTTGTATGTTTTCCCATAGAGAGCCTTCCTCCGGGTCTTATCTGTAGTGTTGGGTATCTGTAGTTCCACGCTATTTTTTGGAATTTTGTGGCATAGTGTGGAACTTTTACATATTCCGAGGGTTCGGTAATTTCCCCGCCGAACATGTTGTCATTTGAGCTATAGATATAGCCCTTTATTGGAATTTCAAACCCATCTTCAAAAACCATTTTAGTAATTTTTACTTTCATTGAAGCGTTTGTCCCTACGACAGGCTCATTTATTTTTTCTATATATCCGTAGAATTCTGTTCCTTTAGGGACAATATTTGTTTCGTCTAAGTATAAATCATTTGTTCCCACTAATTTTACTTTGTAACCTTGGGGGCAGGTTTCTGTTGAAATTTCGTATAAATTTACTGCAGGGATAAAAGTCCCTTCAGCTAAGGTAACAGCGTCAAATTTTCTCATATTTAATTGAATTCTGTCTACCTCATCCCCATATACAAATGATGTAAATGTTGAAAAATATATAAAACTTAATGCTATTATTAAACGTTTCATATCAGTTATTATAACAGTTTTTTTAGAGATATCAAGTTTGGGAAAAAGTTTTCACTTCTACTTTATAAGATTCAAATATTCGCATATTTTTTTATAATCTTCTTCTACAACGATTACATTTCGGTACTTAGAAGCGTTGGGGATATTGGAAATGTAATAGGGGTAGAATTTTCTAAAAAATTTTATTCCTGTCTTTTCCCCGCGAAGTTCTATTTCTCTGTCCAAATGGATTTTTAATATATCAAGTTTTTCTTTTGTTGTCGGATCCGGAAGTTTTTCTCCCGTTGCAAGATAATGTTCGATTCGGTGTATTAATCCCGGATCTCCAAGAACTCCTCTTCCGATTGCAACACCGTCTGCACTGCTCTGTTCTAAACATTTTTCTGCTGATTCTATGCTATTTATATCGCCATTTGCAAAAACTGGTATATTTACGTTTTTTTTGAGTGCTGAAATCTTTTTCCAATCAGCTTCTCCTGAATAAAATTGGGCTCTTGTTCTGGCATGAATTGTTATGAATTGAGCTCCTGCTTCTTGCATTTTTTGGCCAAATTCAACATAATTCATATCATTTTGGGTATATCCGAGTCGAAATTTTACACTTACCGGTTTATCCGTTCCGTCTATTACCGCTTGAACAATATCGTATGCCAGCTCGGGATTTTTCATTAGCGCTGCGCCGTCTTGTCCTTTAACGACTTTATTTACCGGACATCCCATATTGATATCGATTATATCTGAAATTGGACTTAATTTCTTTGCGGCCATATTCATAAGATGTGGTTTATGACCATTGATTTGGTAAGCAATGGGGTGTTCTTCTTCAGACTGTTTAAGTATTACTTCTTGATTTCTGTTTTGAGCAAGAAACTCTGAGCTTATCATTTCAGTCGTAAGCAGGCAGTTTTTTGAATAACATCTTATCAGATTTCTTAAAACGTGGTCTGTTATACCTGCCATTGGTGCAAGTGACACTCGGCTCTTGATGATGCTTGAAATTTCAGGCTTAGTTTTTTGCATATTCTTTTAATTCTTCAACTCTTGCTTTTGCATACTTTTTATATTCATCATCGTCTGCGTTGGATTCTGCGTATATCTTATAATAATTCATTGCTTCTTTGTAGTTTTTCAACGTATCATAATCTGATGCAATCAAATAATTACATATCAAAAAATCATTATTTAAGCTATATGCTTTTTTTAGATCTGCGATTGCTTCGGATCTTTTTTCCTGCGAGTCGTAAATCATTCCTCTATAGTAATAAGCATATGAATTTTGCGGATCTTTTTTTATTAGTTCATCAAATTTTATAAGGCTCTCACTGTAATTGTTTCCTTCAAAATCTGCAATAGCAGCGCTCAATAAATTTGATTTTTCAGAGTCCAAGATAGATGCTAAAAATTCCGATGCATCTTTGTTATTTTTATTAAAAGTTAAAGCTTTATTCAGGTATATTTTAGCGGAATCAAAATCTTGTTTTTCTCCGTATAAGACGGCTATATAATATGCGATATCAGAGTCAACCGGTTTAAGATCCAGCGCTTTTTTATAGTATACAATTGAATTATCAATATCGGACATTTCGCGGTATGCCTCTGCAATACCGACGACGGATTCTATTGTTTCCGGGGTAATTTTTTTGTATTCTTCAACTGCTTCGGTGTATTTCTTTTCCCGAAACAGGTTAGAAGCCATTGCAAGAATACTATCGGTTCTCATTGACTCAATGTTGGATAAGGTATTCGAAATTGATTTATCCGTTGGGAAATTTTCTTTTGCAACATATAGAGTTTTTATCGCATTTTCATAGTCTTTTTCTTGCGCTTGCGCAAGCGCCGTATTTACGTACATTTCAGATGAGGCTTTATTCCCTGCAATTTTAATTGCTTCTCTATATAGATATAAAGCATCAGTTGTTTTGTTATTTTTATGAAGTTCCATTGCATAGGAGTACAAGACATTTGCAGGATCTGAAACGGAAGAATTTGTTTTTACATATTCAGTAAATTCCGCTATTGTCATTGTTTTTTTAGCATTTTCAACTATTTGGGCTTTTAAGTATTCATTTTGTGGATCAAGAGCAAGGACTTTTTTATATTCTTCCTGTGCAAGTTTGTGGTCTCCTAATTTGTCATGACATTGAGCCCTGTATAGTATGGCATTAACATTGTCTGGATATAAAATCAAGACAGATTCATAAGCTTTTATTGCGGTTCTGTAATCTCCTTTTTGTTGATAAAGCGTACCGACATTAATCCTTGTGTTAATATTTGAAGGATCAAGCGCTTCAGCCTGTTTGTAGTATGTAAGAGCGGTATCCAGTTGTCCTTCTTTTTGGTATATAGCTCCAAGATTAGCGTTCAAATTTGCGTTACTCGGGCTATTTTCAACCTTACGTTTAAAAATTCTTTCTAGCGAATATAAAATATCTTTATTTTCCGCAGTTGAACGTTCAAGAATATAACTGTATTCTTTTAAAGCTTTTTCATCATCTTTTGTTTTATCAAGAATTTTTGCATATTCGAGTCTCAAGCTCAAATCGGAAGGAGCGATAGCCACTGCTTTTTGGTAATATTCTGCTGTTTTTAAATCATTCCCCAGAAGTTTCATTATTTCTGCGGTTTGTTCAAAACTGTCTTTTTGCAATTCCTTGCTTCCAAGGGTTTGATTAAATTCGTATCCTGCTGCGGCAAAATTCCCTTCAGAGCGCAATTGTTGAGCGGTTATGAATCTGTTTTTCGGATTAGTATCAAAATTTAGTTCCTCTAAACATCTTCCAAGGTTATTGGTTACTTGTGATATTGCTTGTGCAGAATTTTGAACCGAGCTGTCCCCTGGATAATATTTTAGGTAAAATAAAGCACTTCTAAAGTCGTTTGCGGCTTTGTCCCATGCCTTTTCTTTATTGGCGTAATCAGTACCGCGTGCAAGGTATGAGTTTATAAGTCCTATTCTTGCCGAAGTATCCATGTAATTTATTCTTAATGCACTTTTAAATTCTGTTATTGCGCCTGAATACTGATAATTTGCAAGATAATTTTGTCCTAAGTCAAAGTGTTCCTTAAAAGTCGCATTTGCATTTAAACAAATTAAACCAGCAAACAGAAGTGTTGATATTATTTTTAGAGAAGTTTTTTTCATAATTGCTCCCTTTTCATAAAATATTTTATCATAACTTTTATTTTATCAATATATATGATTGGGGAATTATGTTTTTTACTTAATATACGAAAAGAGTAAGACTAATTGTCTTACTCTTAAATGATTAAATTTTTGGTCAAAATTTTACATATTTAAATCTGTTACAGAAATAAATGAGATGCATTCATCAAATAATTGCTGCAAAGGAATTTGCACTTCGGGAAGTTCATGTGTGACATCTTCGCGAAGTTTAAGCGTTTTTTCTTCCATCATTTTAATCATCTGTCTGGTTTGTGTTTTGGTCATACAAATACTCCTTATAAAGTTCCCACTTATCGGCTAGGTATAGTATTTATATCGGATTTATTTCGCAAAACTTTAATTTTTTTTCTAATAATTGAAATCTTTATGCAAAAGCCCTAATAACAGAGCTTTTTAAGGTTTTACATTTCTTAATATTTAATAAATGATAATCATTGGCATATTTTTAATTTTATGGTAGTATAATTCTTAGTTTACTCTACTAATAGGAGATAGGACAATAGCAAACGATTCAAAATCAAAGGATAAAGCAATTTTAAATACCTCAATACGTTCAAAAGAGGTGCGCTTAATAGATGAAGCAGGGGAAAATCATGGAGTAGTTTCAACGTCAAAAGCATTAAGAATGGCAGAAGATGCAGGTTTAGACTTAATGTTGATAAGTCCGAATCAGGAACCTCCGGTTGCAAAAATCTTAGATTACGGAAAATATAAATATGAACTTGCCAAAAAGGCTAAAGAAGCAAAAAAGAAACAGCATGTTGTTGAAATAAAAGAAGTTAAAATGCGTTATAAAATTGACGTTCATGACTACGAGGTTCGTTTGAAGGCGGCTAAGAAGTTTGTTGCTCAAGGGAATAAAGTTAAAGGTGTAATTATGCTAAGAGGTCGCGAAATGCAGCATTCTAATCTGGCTTTTGATCTTGCGAATAAATTTATAGCAGACATGGTTGAACAGCCGGAATCTCAGGTTACTTTGGAGAAAAAACCTCAATTAGAAGGGAGAAACGTTACGTTTTTCCTTGTTGGTCAAAATCCTGGATAGATTTATTTATGCAAAAAACTGTTATGGCTTTTTTAATCAGTTTTTTTTGTTTAGGTATTACAATAAATATAATTTGGAATTATCCAAAATTATTTATTCCCTGGGCAATATTTTTTGTCGTAATATATATTGTCTTTGTACGTAAAATGCTATAACAATAGTTCGATTGACAAACATTCTTTAGCGGATAGAATTATAGATGAAGTTTGCATGGACAGACTTTAAGAGTTAAATATAATACGCCGCAATAGCTCAGTTGGTAGAGCAAGGGACTGAAAATCCCTGTGTCCTTGGTTCAATTCCGAGTTGCGGCACCATTTTAAAAAAAGCACCACTTGTTGGTGTTTTTTATTGTGTAAAATTTTAAAATAATCCTTAATATATTGTTTTTAAATAGGCGTTTGTTATAATGGAATTCTAAGTTTGGATATTAGAAAATGAAGGATTTAATGTCATGAATAAAATAATAAAATCAATAATTTTTCTGTTTGTAATGGCTTTGTTTGCAGCTAATATATCGTATTCTGCCGAAAAAGAAGTATTATTAAAAACAATATCAACTTGGGATAATGCGGAATATAAAAATTTAAAAATTAAAAAACCTGAGGTCACAGTATTAAAAATTATTATTGATGTTGGCGAAGAATTACCTATGCACAAACACGATTTAGTTAATGTTGCCTATGTAAAAAATGGGACTCTCACTGTTATTACAGATGATAATAAGGAAATAACATTACACGAAGGTGAAGTTTTGCCTGAATTGATAGGAAAGTATCATTATGGCAAAAATACAGGAAACGAACCGATTGAACTTGTTGTGTTTTATATCGGAGAAAAAGGAACCCCGTTATCTGTAAACAAATAGTGAATAAAATTTTAAAAAGACAGTAGCGTAATCAAGCTTATAAAATAACACATTATTTGAGCAATTGTATATTTTTTAAGAGTTTCATATTTTACGAGTTTCCCTATTACAAAATGCGAAATTATGCATAAAAATAAAACAAAACTATATAAAAGATGATTTACAAAAAATCCATATATTATAACCAAGCTTAATGTTATGATATATAAAAGTATACATCCTGCAATTAAATATCCATATATAGCCTTATTTTGTGGTTGTTTAAAATTATAAAAAAGCCCGATCAGCATAGTTATAATAGATAATATATTTACAATAATTGCTGATGTTAAAACTATACGCATACAACCTCTTTCTCTTTTTCAGTAGAAACAAGTTTACAGAGAAATTCTTTAACTGTATTCATTACAAATTCTTTTTCATTATCATATAAAACCATATGGTAACTGTCATTAAGTTCAACGTATTGTTTAATTTTAGAAGAAATTCCGTCTAAAACAACTTTTGCACTTTTTGTGCTGGATAAATTATCAAATTTTGAATGAATGCACAGAACCGGGCAACTAACTTTTTTAAGGTTTTGTCTGACGTTTTTAGATAATTTTAAAAGCCCGCCGACACAATTCAATGGATAATTATCCATTCCAATGTCGACTTTTGCCGTAATTTTTGCTAAGCTTTTTCTCGTTCTCTCATTTTTTATCCCAAAGCAATCATCTTCAGGAAAAGTATAATAAAATCTGGTAATTGTACTCAAGGCAAATGGCAATAAATGTATTGTCCAAGGAATACAGAATCCGTCTAAAAATAAAGTCGTTGAAAGTGCAACAATTCCTGTAATATCGTCATTATGCTCAGCTAAATAAATTGCCATCGCAGCGCCTAAGCACAATCCTGAGACAAAAAATTGATTATAATTATTTCTCAATGCGCTATACTTGTTTTGAGCAAAATTGCACCAATCTAACCAAGTAACGGTTTCTATTTCGCTAACCCTTTCACCATGCCCAGGAAACGAATAACAAAAAACATCGTAACCGTTTTTAAATAAAAAATCTCCGTACTTTCGCATTTCAAACGGACTTCCTGTTAATCCGTGAAAAAGCAGTACCGCTTTTTTATTATTTTTTTCGGTTATATCATCGTGCAACAGTTCGAAATCGATGCCGCTTGCCACTACGATAACCTCGTAAATAACTGATCGAGCAGACTTATTGCCATATCTATTTCCTCATAAGAAATAGTAACAGCAGGAACTAAAGTGATTGTGTTGTTGTAGTGGCTCCCTTTGTTAAGAATTAATCCGCATTTTTTGCCGTTATAAGACAAATCACCTTTTAATCCTTCAGCCAAAATATCGTGCAGTAATTGAGGATCAGGAGTATAGCCGTCTTCAGTTACGCATTCTATTCTAAGAGCCAAGCCAAGTCCGTCAACATTTCCGATACGTTTGTGTCGTTTTTCCAAATCTTTTAGTCCGTCTAAGAAATATTTACCTTTATTTGCGATTTCTCTTTCAAAATCACCTTCTTCAAACGTACTCATAACTTCATATCCTGCCCTCATTCCGATAGGATTGTTACAGAATGTAGAATGAGTTCTTCCGTTCGGCCATACTTCAGGGCTAATCAATTCTTCTTTAGCCCACATTCCTCCAAGCGGGTTTAATCCGTTTGTTAAAGATTTTCCAAAAGTAATAACATCAGGTTTTACGTCATAGTGTTCTATTGCCCATAGTTTACCTGTTCTATAAAAGCCCATTTGAATTTCGTCATCTACGAATAAAACACCAAAGTCATCTAAAACTTTCTTTAATTCTTTGAAGTATCCTTTTGGCGGTACGATATATCCGCCTGAACCTTGAACCGGTTCAACAAAGAATGCACCCAAAGAACATTCTTTTGAAGAGTGGTCATATAATCCTGCGCAATTATCTTCAAATTCACGTCTCAATTGTTGAACGCAATAATAATTACAAGAATCACATTTTTTACCGTAAGGGCATCTATAGCAATACGGATACGGAACAAAATGTGCTTCTTCTGCAAAATGTCCAAAAGGTTTTCTATATCTGTAACCTGCAGTTAAACAGCTTGCACCTAAAGTACGCCCATGGAAACCTCCGTAAAAAGAGAACATTCTACTTTTATGAGTGTAATTTCTTACAAGCTTTAGAGCATCCTCTGTAACTTGAGAACCACCGACATTAAAATGTACACGCCCTTTGCTTCCGAATCTTTTTATATTGGCTTTTGCAATTTTTTCTGACAATAAAACTTTATAATCGTATTGAAAATGTGAAGAAATTTGAGGCAATGTATCTATCTGATTAACAACTGCATCTCTGATTCTTTTATTTTTGTAACCTAAATTACAAGATGCGAACCACATTTCTAAATCCAAAAACGGAGTGTTTTCAGAATCATACATAAAAACTCCGTTGCAATCTCTAAATACTTTAGGATTTGCGTCGGCATGGATTTTATCACCATATGTGCAATATTCCTTATCTATAATTGCAAGTTCTTCGTCTGACATTTCCGGTCTTGAGACTTCGTCAATGCCTTTGTTGTTAATTTCTTTCAAATTTGTTAAAAGTTCTTTTTCTAATACTACCATATTTTCATCCACTTATATACTATTACACTATCACACTTATAATATTATCGCTAAAAATTTCAAAATAAACAAATATGTAATTATTTATTAAGAACTGTAATTTTTATTGTGTTTCATAAAATACTGTAAATGCTTCTGATTTCAGTAATTTTACCTTTCCTCCGTGTATTGGTACAAATATAAAACCTGCGACATAAAAAGTTATATTCCCTGCCTGATAGAGAGGGTAAACCCAGATAGAACGATTTGCACCTGTTTTTGAAACAGAACCATGAAGTTCGATTTCTTCATCAGGAATATAAAAATTACCTATTTTTATGCTTTCCGGTGTTCCCATTTTATCTGAAGCGGAAATAGTTTCCACTCTTCCTAAAATAGTAGTTCCGCGATCATATTTCTTCCCGTTAATTTCAAAATCGTTTTGTGCAATAAAAGGAATTGTTGATCCTTCCAAGATATTACGTGTCGATTTTAAGTGCTCGGATATTTTTATCTGTATTGGAATTTGTTTTTTTGTAAAGTCGTATCGGGTTTTGGGCTTAATTCTTCTAATATTTGTGGGGTCAATATTTTTCTCAAAAAAGAAATCATCCGGGGATTCTTTTTTTATTATTGCATAATTTGATGCATTAGAGATAAATTCATTATCAATTAGTTCATCTTCCACCGGTAGATATTGATATTGACCATGCTCACATATACCGAGTTTAAAAATAGAATTCCCCTTCATATCATTGTACATTGCCGGATCTAAGAGTTCATCTTTAATCCAATCTGTATTGTACGCAAATACGGGAACCCCAAATATTATGAATGTAAGAATTAAAAACAGTTTTTTCATATTAATAAGAATAGTGTACCTTTTTTGTTGACCCTGATTTAACTTTTTCCAATAATTTCATTCGATTATTTCTTGATGTTAACAGAAAATTTTGGTAATAAATATTATCTTTATATTCGTTATCAACAAGAATTGACGGATATTTCGTATAAATATATTCATATATTAACATCATTCTTCTTGATACTAGTGTATGGTTCGAAAACACATCATATCTGTATTGTTTACCTATTTTATTCAGTATAGTAATAATTGCAAGAGGATTATATCCTGCGTTAACCATATAATCTACGGCAGTTTTATCTGCTTTCAAGTCATATTTATTTGGTGCAACCCAATAGTTTAATATTGATATATAACCTCTTAACGCTCCTTCATAAGTATCAACACCATGTGCAAGTGAGTGGCTCAATATTGCCGCAAGTTCATCATCACTATCAATATATGGGATTACAACAGGTTTAATCCACACAATTCTGTTAACGGAGCTGACATCAGTCCAAAAATCTCTCGTGTAGACTCTATTAATTGCCATAAATGTAAATCTTTGCTCAATCCTGTTTGAATTTAAGATTCTAAATCCAACGGCATTCATTCTTGTTTGAAGTTCTTCCGTCGTATTAACATCCCAAGCAAATACCGGTTGAACAAGAGTCATAGATATCAAAACTACTAAACTTACAAAAAATTTATTCATAATTCCACTCCTTCAATACATCTATAATATTACTAAAAGATGTAAAATGCGAATGTTTTATATTATTTTCTTTACAATATTTATGTAATTTCTTTGAAGCAAAAAGAAAATCTGCTTTTGAAGCTATACATAAATCGCTTGTTCCGTCCCCTATGTAACAAAAACTTTGTTCTTTAACTTTTTGACACTTACACATGCCCGCTTTTTTATCACAATCTTCATTGTAATATGGAAATTCTATACTAAATTCACCATCTTTATAGATAAGTTTATTCGCATAATAAGGAATATCCAAATTATATCGTTCAAGAACTTTTTGAATAAATAAATCAAATCCGTCACTCAAAATTGTTAATTTTATATTTTTTGATTTTGCATAATTAACAAAATCAAGAAAATACTCATCAATTTCAATCGAATTAATATAATCATCCAGTTGTTGTTGAGAGATATTTTTAAGCATGCCAACCTGAATAATGGCATTTTCTCTTGATGAAATTTTCCCATCAATCCAAAGTTTTTCTGAATCAATCCATTTTGCATCTGCGTATTTTTCAAAAAAATCATTAACGGAATCTTTTTTTGTAATTGTTCCGTCAAAATCACAATATATTACTTCAAACTTTTTCATCTTATTTCTTTCAGCTTCAGGTTTATTTTTTTATTATCATTAATATTCCCGTTTAATTGAACTCTGTAATAGCGGGAATTCTTTTCATCTGATTTTATTTTAGGAATTTTTGATAATTTTGAGCGATACATTTCTTTCGAATGTTCAGGCCTAAACACAAATTTCAATATTAAGCTTAAAGGCACTCCAAAAATTCGTATCCCTTTTGGGGCTTCTTTACTATAATGCCAGAATAATTGCAAATCTGCATATTGTTTTTCCATTTCGTAATTGCCTTCCAAGTACATTGCTGATAATTCATGCCAGGTTGTTATGTCTATATTTTTTAATTCTGTATTGTGAACATCAAATGTTCCTTTTATGTCATCCTTCATCTTATCTTTTTGAGATAAATCAAAATTTGTTATTTCAGATAATTTGTATTTTGAATTGTCAAACATAAATTCTGTATCACCAAGTTTTGGTAAAAATCCTTCCTTAACCTCAAACATACAATGAGCATCTATAAATCTGAACATATCTTTTGCATCAATATCAACTTTTGCATTAGCAATCCCTTCTATTTGATCTTGAAGGTTAAGTGTCATCTCTGCGACTTTGTTTGAATTGATATTATTAGCATCAAATGTCATTTTTGAGATATTTGTTGCAAAATCATAAACTCCGTTCGCATTTATTGTCCCATCTGCAAAATTCATCTCTTTCATGTTGAAATCAAAAATGTCTTTCTTAAAACTCCCAACAAGTTTTACATTTTTAAGTATAAATTTATCTCTTTTGATTTCGTTAATCGCGATTTCTAA
>JAJJLH010002345.1:0-25680 GCA_023806865.1 Isotricha sp. YL-2021a | reverse complement strand
TCTACTACAAATTAGAGTCCTACTTGGGTATAGTTTTATTGTTAGGGAGGAAGTGCTACATTTGGTTCTACTTCTCAAATAAATAATCCAACAGCAGGTACAGAATATACTGCTTCTGCTGTTGGATAGATAAATACAACATATCCAGCAATTACATTATCTTCAGGAACAATTTATAATGGAGCAAGTAATGCAATATCTGGAGTTTCATCTCAAGTAAAAAATGTTATGGTTTATAATGTAACAGAATTATTTGAGATATTAAGAGCTGCTGGATTAGCTACTACAACAGCAAGTTTAAAAATTTGGTGTGATAACAATTTAGCTTATTCACCAAGATATACTAATTATAATATTACTTCTTTAATTAATGATGCAGTAGAAAAAATTCATATTAATAAAGGTAATATTGTTGGAACTAATTTTATTGAAGCTGATGGAATGGATGCTTATGCAATAAGCACAACAGTAAGATAGCATAAGTATTTTGATACTGGTTCGGCAGTTGGCGTTTATAATAATAGTGGTGGTGGTACTGTGGTACATACAAGAGTGGATGCTGCAGCACAAGGTTCTCCATTTGCTGGATAGCATCCATATGTATTATAGATTACTACTAATGGAACAGCAAGTCCTGGAGCTGGCGGATTTGTATGTAGTCATAGTGCTGCCGCCAATAGAATTGTAGTTGAAAAATTTGTTGCAAAAGTTCCAGTAGAAGAACCAAAAATAAATTTAGTAGGAATTGCTCTACTATCTTTTGCTCGATATCCGATATAAATAGTTGTAGAAGTATTAGTTCCACCAATATTTAATTCATTATTATAGATATTAAATTTTTCAATTAGACTTTATTGATAATTCTACGATTGTTTTTTTTGATTTTTTGTTCAATTTCATAATGACAAATTATAATTTAAAATAAGAGCATTTTTTATAAAAATTATCTGATTTATGATAAATTTTAAATTCTTTAATTTTGATATTTCATTATAAGCTTGTCCAATATGCTTAATCTTTTCTTCAAAACTTTTATGATCACTACTTACTTGTAATTTTATATCTTCCCAGTTTTCAAAATATATTTCTTTATATATATTTAATTCTCCTTTATTTTTTATTAAAGGATAATATGAATTTTTATTATAATTGTTATTTATATTATTACTAAAACTATGATTATGAAAACTATTATTATTATTCTCATTATTAACATTGATATTATTATTATTATTTTTAGATTGATTTTGAATATCATAATTATTATTATTATTTTTATTTGGTTTTGATGATAGATAATTTTTATTTAATTCTTTATGTTTATTAATAATAATTTCAGCAATATCTGCACAAAAAATTATTTTTGCTTCAGCAAATCCTGGAGAATAAAATTGATTGGTATTTAAAGGAGCTTTATATGAAAATAACTTTATTAAACAAATAAAAACAATATTAATAAAATCTAATTACTTTTTGCATATATATTATAATTTTTATCTGATAAATATTTTGCAACTAAAGAGGAAAAAATAAATAATGTGTGATGAATTATGGGTAATAAATTTCTAGTGTTCCTGAAGAAAGAACTTGTGAAGAAGGAATATCCATATATTTTGGCTATAAAATTAAAATATTGTTTTGAGATATATAATATTAAATATATTGAATGCTCCTTCATATGGTAGTTGGAAAAGTTAAAATTCAAAGGGGGTTTCTTTTTTTGAATATAAAATTAAGGAAACTTGTTTTTGAAAGATTTTAATAATCAAAAAATGATATTTAGATTAATAATTTTTTATGATAATTTTTATGATGTAAAAAATTTTGGAGAGGAATTATATTTCTTTGAATATCTCCTCCTTTGAACAATTATATTTTTTTAAATTATTGATTTTAATCTTATTTTAATCATTTTTTAAATGAGTTATTTTATTTAAAAAAATTATTTATTTTGGAAGAGGTTTTACTTCTTTTAAATACTATTTTAAATAAAAAATGTTTAAATTGGTTAATAATAAAATTTAATAAAATTAAAATGATTTCTTCTTTTGCTTGAAAATCTTATAGTGATTTCTTTTTATATTTTCATGGTTTTCTATAAAAAGCGAAATTTCTTTATCTTTTTTTGCAATGGAATTAACTGCTTTTGTGTTATCATTTGGGATTTCATTTCTTTTTCTGTCTAAAAAATTGCTTTTCGATTTTTTTTCCATCTTTTGTTCTTTAGCTTTCGCCATTAAACGTTGCTTTAATTAGTTGATACTGAAACTGGATTAGTTGGTAATTCGAGTTCTTTTTTTTTAAGACCAAGTAAATTTATTAGATATTTCAATATCATTTTCAATTTTTTGTTTTTTTTCTTTATTTTCTTGAATATTTTTAGTTATCTTTTCATTTACTTTATAACTATGTTCAATTACTTTTTTATTATTTTCAATTGTTTTTGTATCATTTTCTATTTCTTTTTTTAATAATTCAATTTTTTTATCAAAATTATCTTTTTCTTTTTTAAGTTCATTAATAATTTTATTATATTGATTTTTTTCATTATTTAATTGTATTTTTATATTTTCTATATCTTTTTCATATCCTTTTTTTTCTTTTTGCATTTTCTTTTTCAAATTAGAAAGTTCTATATTTTTTTCATTTAATTCATTTAATTTATTATTATATTCTTTTTCATCTTCTTTTAATTTATTATTCTTATTTTTTTCTTCATTTTTTTTTTCTTCATTTTTTTTTTCTTCATTTTTTTTTTCTTCGTCACTTTCTCTTTCAATTTCTGGAATATCTTTTTTAGCAATTTTACTATCTTTATTTTTTTTTATATCTTTTTCTAGAACAGTATTTTTTTTTTCATTTCCATCTTCTTTTTTTTCATCTTCATCATCTTTTTTTTCATTTACAACCTCTTTATTTTCATTTATCCCATTATTATCTTTCTTTTTTGTTTCATTTTTATTTTGAACTATTTTTCTAGAATCTTTACTTTCTTTTTTTGAATGATGCTCTGAGCCGCATTCATTTTTTTCATCACTGTTTAATTGAATTTTATTTTTATCATTTTTATTAATTTTATTATCATTTTCATTTGATATTTCTCCCTTCTGATTTGATATAATTTTATCTTTTAATGTATTATTTTCTCCTGTTGGTGTATTATTATTACCTTTTGATATATCATTTTCACCTATTGATGTATTAATTTTATCTTTTAATGTATTATTTTCTCCTGTTGGTGTATTATTATTACCTTTTGATATATCATTTTCACCTGTTGATGTATTAATTTTATCATTTGATGAATTATTTTCTCCTGTTGGTGTATTATTTTTACCTCTTGATATATCATTTTCACCTGTTGGAGTATTAATTTTATCATTTGATGTATTATTTTCTCCTGTTGGTGTATTATTTTTACCTTTTGATATATCTTCATTTTTATTTTCTTGATTTCCTAATTTTAATTTTAATTTCATTTCATTTGTATCTTTTCCATCATTATTTTGTTGAGATATATCCTGGTCTCCTTTTTTTGATAGTTCTTTTTTTTCTTTTAACAATAAAGTTGCATTTATTAAAGTGGATAAATTGGTTTCTTTGTTAATTTTTTCATTGTTGCAATTATTTACTAAGTAATAATTTCTAAAAGACTTTAAAAGAAAATTCTGTTTACAAAATTTTTTTAAATCATTATAATTACTATCATTTCCAATTTTATAATATTTCATAGAATTGTTAAATTGAATTTTAATCTTTTTCTCTTCTTTTTCCATTTATATTTTAATTTTAAAATAGTTAATATTCTATAATATAAAATATTTTTTATTTTGAATCATGAATATTAATATAAAAAATTTAAATTCAATAACAATTAAACAAATAAATGTAAAATATAAATGCCAAAATAAAATTAAAATTAAAAAAACAAATTTCTCAATTTTTGAAATTAGAAAATAGAAAAGAAATAATTACAAGCTATCAAATTGAAAAAAATTTTATAAAATACATAAAAAATGAAATTTGCAAAATATATAAAATATAAGTAAAGGATTTTAAACACAAAAAAAAATAGAATTAAACATTCCAAAAAAAGAAATATTAATAACTCATAAAATAACATCCTATATAAGATCAAAACACATAGATTGGATGATTGAATTTTTTTTTAGTCCAAATCTTAGATTTATATATTCATAAAACAAAAAAATATTAATTGATTTAGAAATTCATTTAATTGGTTTAATATGTATTTTAATAGCATCCTAATTAAAAGATTTATTGCCTATTCAAATAAATGAATTAATAAAATTTCCACTAAAAAAAAATTATAAATAAAGAAATTGAAATTATATCAACAATTGATTTTTCATTATTTAATTCATCAACTTATGATTTTATTTCAATTTTATTTTCTATTTTTATTATTGTAATAAGAAAAAATTAGAAAAATTAAATATGGAAAATGACTAAAATTCAATTGAAAATAATTCAATTTTTCTAGATAAAATGTTATGTTTAAATGAGAAATTTTCTGTTATTTTTCCTTCAATTAAACAATTTGTTGTATTAATGGAGCATTTGATTAACTTCAATCAAATTATAATTTAATTTTTGATATAATTGAGTTTTTCAAAGGTTGTATTATATTATTAATTGAAGAAATAATATTGAACTTAATTTAATTGAATCTATAATGATATGAAAAAGTTTTATATTGAAATCAATTGTGATTTATATTAAGTTAAAAATTTAAATTAACTCATTCTTTTTATTTTTAATTATCTATATTTTAAGTTTTTTTATTTAAGATATTTTCAATTTTATAAAATAATTAAAATTGATTTTAAAAAACAATATAAAATTAATCACTTTTTAATCTTTAATAAAAAAAATAATTAAACATCCCAAAAAAAATAAAAAATTAAAAAAAAAAACAAAAAAAAATAATAAAAACCACTCAAACTAAAAAATCAATTATATAATAAAAAATAATCCTTAAACAAAAAAAATAAAAATAAAAAACCCATATATCTTAATAAGAAAACTGTATTTTCCCAAATGAAATTTTCCTTTGTGAAGGAACTCTTCTAGTAGGTCTTCCTTTTAAAATAGATCTACTACTTTCACTTCTATTTAATTTCGATTGACTTTGAAATCTATTTCCATATTTACTAATAGATTTTTTTTTCAAAGAACCAGGAGTTAAAAATTCTTGACTAACAGAACTTTTTAATTGAACAGTTTTAGATTTTCCAATAAAGAAAGTTTTAACTAATTTTTTATTATCTTCAATTTGTTCATTTTCTTCTTTAATTAATTTTTTAAAATTAATAGTATTATAAAAAGAATTATCAGCAAAATCAGTTTCTAATTTAGGATCAATAATAACATTTTTATTTGCATTTAAAAAATGAACTTTTTGAGTTTTATCTTTAACATCATCTTTTTTAATATAAACTAAATTTGTATTTAAAATATCATTTTTTTCAAAATTATATTCAATTGGTTCTCCATTTTTAGGATATAATTTTAAAATTTTTGCATCATTAACTGATGATGTAATAAAAAAATAATCTTTTTTTTTTTTTAATAAATTTAATACTTTACCTCTATATTTTACTAATTTTGGTAAAACTTTTAATAAGTGAATTGCATAAATTCTATTTTCTTTTGTAACTTCGTAAAATAATTTTTTTTTATATTGTAATCTTCCATAATAACCTTTTAGTAATGCAGTAATTTTTGAAGCACATTCATTTCTATATAACAGAATTTGCTTTTTTAGTAATTCTCTTTTAAATTTTAAGGATGTTCCATATGATAATATTAATGATGATATTTTGTCTTCAGGGATATCTTTACTTTTTTTTTCTGTTATTTCAGGAGTGTTTTCTGCTGTTTTTAATTCTTCTATTACTTCGGTTGACATTTTTTTTTTTTTTTTGGTATATATTTTTATTTTTATTTTGGAAGATTTGGAATTTTATATTTTATATATTTTTTTTATTATTTTTTAATTTATTTTTTATTTTTTTTTTGATATAAATGTTGGTTTTTTTATAATTTTTTTCTTTTTTTTGTTTTTATTAAATTTATTTTATTATGTAAAAAATTATTAAATTATGATCATATTTAAAAGGTTTTAAAATATTAATAATTAGGAAAGAAAAGATTAATAATATCTTTAATTAATTAAAAAATAATATATTTTTGTAAATATAAATAAAAAGATTTATGAGAAAAATAAGTTTTAATATTATTTTAATTATTATAAATATTATATTTTATATTTTTTATTTTTTTTGTTTTTCAAATAGATAAAGATAATTTTAAACACCAAATTCTATTCTAATTATTAATGATTGATAATATATAACTTGTAATATTTTTATGAAATAATAAAAATTAAATATTTATTTATAATATTATAATCTAAAATTATTTTCAAATGTGATAATATAGTATCATCAAAGTGCATAAAATCAAATCTTTAAACATTATAATTACTTTTTTTCAAATAAAAAAAATAATTACTTTGGAATGTTCAGATTTTCATTTTCTTTAATGATACATATATAATAAACCACATTTAAAAATAAAATGATTTTCTAACTCTTAATTTATATATCAATATCTTCAATATCATTTATATTTTTAAAATCAATTTTCATTTTAAAAATAGAAAAACATTTTCCTTTTTCCAAAATAGCATTTTTTAATAAATAATTTCTTTCAAAGCCTAATAATAAAATAATTTGTGATATTTTTGTAAATTCTTTATTATCTTTACTTAAAAGAAGGAAAATATTTTTAACTTTATATTCTTTACAACATTCAAATAAGTTAATCATTGTATTTTTTGATATATTTTTTGATTTTTCTTGATCATCAATTATTACACAAATATTACCTAAATTTGCATGATAAAGAAAACATTGATGTGGATTTACTTTATTAATACATACTAATTTTGATAAATCAAATAAAGTATTAGAATCATTATTAAAATCTTTTTTTTCAATATGCGACATTTTTTTTCTTTTTTGAAGGGTGGTTTATTCAACTCTATTATTTTAAAAAATTTTTTTCTCTTTTAATAACTTTTATTCTAATTAAAATTATATTTTTATAATTTTATTTTTTATTTTCGCCATTTAATTTTATTTTGTTTATTTTTTATTTTTCTTTTTATTATTATAATAATTTAATAATATTATATTATAATAATTTAATAATATTATATTATCTAATTTAATAATTAATTTTTAAGTTGAATAAACATTATATATTTCATTTCTTAATATATCATTTTCTCTTACAACATCATATAAATCATTATAATCTTCTAAAGTTCTTATTAAATTAAATATTTTTTGAATTTCTTCTTTATCATTATATGAATTGATTATACAATTTTTCACTTTAAAAATTCTATGTGAAATTAATAAAAGAGGAAATTTTGATAATTCATTTTTATATAATTTAATTATTTCATTTAATAAATCATTTTTAGCTTTGAAATAACCTTTTATTATATTTTTAATATTACCATCTAATATTAATATATTTCT
The DNA here is from genome assembly GCA_023806865.1 of Isotricha sp. YL-2021a. Taxonomy (NCBI): domain Eukaryota; phylum Ciliophora; class Litostomatea; order Vestibuliferida; family Isotrichidae; genus Isotricha; species Isotricha sp. YL-2021a. Next base: position 18,106 of record JAJJLH010002345.1, on the reverse strand, counting down.
TGATGAATCTAATATAAATGTCATTGTTGGTAAATTTATTATATCTTCTATTATTATTTTTATTTCTTCAATTGGAAGATTAAATGTCATAAAAAGATTTAATAAAGTATTAATTCCATAAGTTAATTGTTCTGGGATTACACTCGATAAAGAAATAAAGTTTAATGTCATTTTTAATAGTAAAATAAAAAAAATATTTATTTGTATTATATTTAATCCTTGAAAAATTTTTTTTAATGTTGCAAAATTATTCATATTTATTATATTATAAATCTCTATTAATAAATATTTTAAAACAGGATTTTTTATTGAATTAAAAAATTTACTATTACAATTTGTTAATATATTATAAAAATTTGAATAATATTTATCTAATATAGATTTATAATTTTCATATTCATTTGAAAAATTTGAAATAAATGGAAATATATTAATTTTTTTTGATATTTTTGATAATAAAGATAATATTTTTCTTTCCTGTTCATTATTTGGTAAATTAAAACCTAAAAAATTTGAAAGAAATAATAAATTATTAAAAGACAAATATACTTTATGATTTAAATTATATTGAATTAAAGATTTTATCATTTGATTTTTATCATATTGAATTTGATTTAATTTATTATTCATAATTGAATCAACATCATTATAAGTATAATCTTCATAAATATTAAATAATAATCTTAAAATCTCTTCAATATCATTTTCATTTATGTTTTTTTTTAAATTCATATTTTCATATTCTAAAATATTATTTAAATTACAAATTTTCCCTTTAAGACAGAATTTATAAATATCAATTTTTGAATTGTAATTTATTTTAATATTTTTAATTAAATCAATTAAATTTTTTTCTGTCAAAAGTTTAATTAATTTAGGATGAAGAGAATAATTATAATTAATTCCTACATCTTCATTAATTATTACTCCTTCATCATAAATTTCAAATAATTTATTTAAAGTTTTTTCATTTTTGTTTAAATTATTAAATTCTTCAAGTGTATTAATTAAATCTTGATATTTATTATCTTTATATTTTTCTTTTTGATTATCAATTAAAGAATAAATTGATAATAAATCATTACTTTCTATATCTAATATAAAATTGACTTTTGGAGTTTTTGAAAAATCAATTTGATCATTTAATATATTTATAAATGATGAATTATTATTTTCTATTAAATATAATTTTAATGAATTATTTTTTACAAATTCTTTAAATTTTTTTTCATCCTTTTGAAATATATCATTATACAATTTATCAATACATTTATTAAAATATTTCTTTTCATTTTTCTCAATAAAAATATTTAAAATCTCATTTGATAAATGATTAACTTGATATTTAATAAAAAATAAAAACAAATTATATAAATATTTATTATTTGTTAATTTAAGTGCATTTTGAATATCTTGACTAGGTCTTTTTTGAATAAAATCAGAAATAGATTTTATATCATCAATATTAAAAACTTTAATTAAAAAAATTTCTAAAATTTCATCTCTTACTTCTTTATAATTATTTACATTATATTCATTTAATAAATTAGTATCAATTTGATATTGTTTAAAAGTTTTTGAAATATTCATATATTCTAAAAGAGATTCTAATTTTAATAATAATTGAGGATCTGAATTTCCATTTTCATTAATATATTTTTCAATATTTTCATATATATATGGATTATTTGAATTATCTTGTAAAAATTTATCTATTAATTCTCTTTTTTCTTCATTTGTTAAATTTAAATTTTTATTATCTGATATAATATTTAAAATAAATGATGATGAATTTGAATAAATTGAAAAAAATTGAATTAAAATTTGACCTAATGAAATTCCATCTCTGAAATTTAATAATTTTTTTATATCAAAAATATTTTGATCAATTATATCAAATCTGTCATTTACTTTATTTTCTTCTAAAATTTTATTTAAATAATCACAAATTGATAATTTAATTTGTTCATTATTTCCTTTTTCTAATTTTATAATATCTTTTAAAGTAAATTTTATTTTTTTTTTATCTAAAATTGAAGAAAAATCATTTGATTTATCTACTTCTCTTCTTAAATCAGTTATTTCATTATTATTTTTTGAAAAATGATTTAAAATATTTGCAAGTTCAATTGAATTTTGTAAAGAATCACAATAATTTTGAAATAGTAATTTTATTATCATATTAGTTACTAATTTTTTATCATAAAGTTTACTTTTCATTATTTCATCAATTGTAAAATTTATATATTTTGTTTTTGCCTTTTCTAATATAAGAAATTGTAAAATGTTAATTGGAACATATTTTATTCCTATATAATTATCTGAATTTTCTTTTGTAAATGTGATTAAATTTGATATTAAATTAGTAAAATTATCATATTCTAATAATGAACAATTTTTAAATAAATTTGAAATATTTTTATTTTTAAGAAAATCATATAAAGACATTGATATATTTACTTTTATTGCTAAACTATACAAATTTAATATTTTATTAATATCTTCAAAATTATTTTCAGGATAATATTTATTTAAAGTATTAAATTGTTCTTGTTCAGGATTTTTTTGATAATATGTAATTAAATTTAACCAAAGTTCATTTAAATCTTTATTATTTATATTTTTGATTATTTTTGTTATATCAAAATTTTTTGGTATTGAATTTAATTCTAATAAGTATTTTTCATTATCAAAATTAGGAAGAAGGAATTTTAAATTATTTTCATTATCAGTAATTAAAAAATAATCTAATAAAGTTAAATAAGAATCTTTAATAAAATAAGTTTTATATAAAAGTTCTTTAATTGAATTATTTTTATCAATATTTTTGATTAAATAAGTAAATATTTCAAATTTATTTGAAAAAATAAAATGTACTAAATCTTCATTTAGTAAATAATTTTTATAAATATTAATTAAAAATTGAAATTGTGAACTTATATAAATTAATTTTTTTTTATATTTATTAGTAGACATATTTAATCCTTCATTAAAACCTTTTTTATCTAAAATTTTTTCAAATTCTTCTAATTCTTTAATATTTTTAAATCTTATATTAGAAATTTCATTAAGTACTATACCATATAAATTATTTTTTATTTTTAATATATTATCACAAAAATCTTTATAAGTTTTATTACTATTTTGAAAAGCTGAAAGTAATTCTTCATCACTTAATTCTTTTTTTCCGAATAATTTATTTGTTATGAAATTAAACATTTTTAAATATTTTCCAATCAAAAAAAAAATATATATTTAAAAAGATAAAATAATAAATAAACAAAAAAAAATAAATAAAAAATAATACATTTTTCAAATTTAAAAAATCAAAAATTTAATAAAACAAATAGAAAAAAAAAAATGAAATTAAAACCCAAAAACCAAAATGAAAAAAACCAAAAAATCCAAAACTTAAAATTTCAAAATTTAACAAAAATCTATCCTCAAGGAAAATTTTTCTCATATCCCTATTATGAACCAAGCATAACAATATCAAATTTATCTCCAATAACAATAAATGATCATAACTTAACAATAGGAAAAGGTGCATTTAGTGAAGTTTTCATATCAAAACACATAAAAACAAATGAAACATATGCAATAAAAAAAATGGAAAAAAATTTTTTATTAAAAACAATAAATTCTCTTCAAGTAATATATAACGAAATTGAAATACAAAGTAGAATAATTCACCCTAATATAATTCGTTTATATAACACATATGAAAATAATAAAGAAATATATTTAATAATGGAATATATAAAAGGAGGAAATTTATATTCTTTAATAAAAAGAAAAAATGGTTTAAATGAAAAAGAATCATTTAAATATTTTTATCAAATATTAAAAGCAGTATATTTTCTTCATAAAAATAATATAATTCATAGAGATATTAAACCAGAAAATATTTTAATTGATGATTATGGAAATTGTAAATTATGTGATTTTGGTTGGGCTGTTTTAACAAATGAAAATCAATTAAGATCAACTTTTTGTGGTACTGTTGAATATATGGCACCTGAAATTATTAATAATGAAAAATATGATAAATCAATTGATATTTGGTCACTTGGTGTTTTATTATTTGAATTAATTCATGGTTATAGTCCTTTTAGTATTAATCTTAATATTAATAAATGTTTTAGTATGAATGATTTAATTGATAATATTAAAAATGAAAATTTTGAAATTAGGAGAAATATTTCTAATCAATGTAAAGATATTATTGAAAAAATGCTTGAGAAAGATTGTAAAAAAAGAATTTGTGTTGATGATATTTTTAAACATGATTTTATTGTTTTTAATAATGGAGGATTGAAAGATGTTGATGTTGGGTTTAGTCAAGATGGTACTTTTGAGTTTAGTAGTATTAGAGAAGAAGAAAAATTCCAAATTCCTTATACTAGTCCTATTGTTAATACTTTTAAAAATCAAATTGAAAAAGAAAATGAAAAAGAAATAAAAAATGAAGGGAATAATATTATTGATAATAAAATTAATAATAATAATAATTTTAAGAAAAATAAAATTAATAATCATGAAAATAATTTTAAAGAGAAAAATATTAATAATAATGAAAATAATGTTAATGATAATAAAAATAAAAATAATAATAAAAATAATAATAATATTAAAAATACGAGAAATGTGAATATTCATTTTAAATCAAATTCTGAAAATATAAAAAATGAAAAGAAGGGAGAAATTTTAAAGTGTTTTAGTAGAAAAAAAATTAGAGATTTTACAAGGAATTTTATTGATAATGAAATTGAACAATTAGAAAAGAATAATAAAGAAGAAAAAATAATTAAAGGATATAAAAATATTCCTCATAGTTCAACAATATTAAATAATTCATATTTCAAAGATATGAATAATAAATCAACATTTCAAAGAACAAATACAAAAGTAGTTTTAAAATTTATAATGAAAAGACCAATATCAAGAGAAAATTCATCTTTATCATTAAATTCAAAAAAAGAAAATATTAATTCTGAAAATAATAATTATAATAATAATACTAATATAAATAATAATATAAATAATAATAACAATAATAATTTCCACCATCAAAAAAATAAATCTGTAAATATATTAAATACAGATAATAAAAAACAAAATAAAAGAAGTAAAATTATTCTTATTCCTAATAATAATAATAAAATATTACCACATTCAATTTTTGGTAAAACAAATACTAGAAATCATAATAATAAAGATGAAGATCAAATTAATACTGTTTCAAGTTCATTACAAGGTACTATGACACATGAAAAAAATATAAATGAAAATACTTCTGGAAATATTATTAGAGTTTATAAATAATATTATATTTTTTTTTAGTAGTTTTTTTTTTGTTGATTAAACAATTAAATTATTTAATATAAATATTAATTTTAAAAAAAAAAAATTGTAAAAATGAGTTCTTCATTAAAAAGAGAAATTCAATTTTATAAAGATATTAAAAATTCTTTATATAAAAAATATTATTTTAGTCCAGATATGTATAATAAATCAATAATAACAAATATATTATATAATCAAAAATATCATATTGTTTCATTATTTAAAGAAATTTTAATATATGATGACCCAGGAGAATTTTTTAAGAGATTTTATTATTTAAATGAAAGTATTTTAAAAATAAAAACTTATTGTGATTTTTATGAAAAAAATAGTAAAATATTCCCTAATTATATTATTCTATCTGAGTCTAAAATTATTTTCAAAAATATTAAAAAGAAACAAAAAATGTTAGATAATTTAAATGATGATAATAATAATTTGAATATAAATATTATGAATAATAATAATAATGAAAATAATTTCCAAAATAATGAAGAAATATTTTCAAAAACAATTATGAATTCTATATTATCTGATAATAGTTCTCAAAGTTCTTCAAATGATAAAAGTATAAGAAAATTAATAAAAAAAATTTGTGATTATGAAAATCAATATTTATATAATGAAAATAATGAAAATGAATTATCAAATTTAGAAAATAATAATAAATATATTTATGTAAATTCTAGTAAAATTGATTATAATTTAAATAAAAATCATTTGATTAAATCTACAAATAAACATCATTGTAAAAAATTTATTAAAGAATTTAAATTTGCAAGTAAATTAATTAATTGTGGAATTAAAAAAATAAATGAAAAAAAAAATTCAAAACAAAATTTATCGGGTTTAAATAATGTATATCCTTTAAAAAAATCAAATGATAAAAATAATACAAATAATAAATATAAACAAAATGATAAAATAGAAGTTTCTAAAATATTAAAACATTCAAATAATAAAATTGAAGATAAAAGCAAAAGTAAAAGTAGAAGTAAAAATAAAGATTTTTTAACAGAAAGAAATAACAAATCAAAATCAAATAATACAAATAATAGTATTCAAAAAAAAACTGGAATACAAAAAAAAATAAAAAAACCTTTAATATATATAAATAATATAAATGAAAATAATTCAAATAAAGAAGAAACAAAATCAATGCCAAAATTAATAACATCATTAAATAAAACAACAGGAATAAATAAAATAAAAACTCAACATAAAACACTTTTTAGTGCAAATAATAAAAAATATAATAAACAAACTAATAATAATTATTATAATAATCATATTAAATCATCATTAAGATTTACAAATATAAAATTACAAAAACATTCTTCAAATTTTGAAATACAATTTCATAATGCCCCATTAAGTAATTATATTACAAAACATATTCCATCATTACATATTAGTTTAAATAATAATTTTAAAAATACAAGTACACTTTCAAAAAGTAAAAGTAAATCAAAATCAAATTCAAAAAGTAAAAGTAAATCACCAAATAATACTTCAAATTCTTTTAATAGAAAATTTAAAAATCATTATACAATTACAAGTTTTAATAAAAATTTTAAATATATTTCTAATAATATTAGAACTTTAATTCATAAAGATATTTTATTTTCTAGTGATGAAGGTTTACAAACTGAAAGATTAAAATATAAAAATAATACAAATCCTATTAAATCAATATCTTTTAATAATAATACAAAAAAAAATTTAAATATAAATAATAATATTAACAATAACAAAAATATTGTTAAAAGAAATATTCATAAAAAAATAATTTCTGTAACTCCATCTATTGAATATACTAAAATTATTCCTAAGACAACAAGGGAAATTAAGTCAAATTATTTAACATCAATTTCAGGTTCTTTAATAAATAAAAGTAAATTTTCAAAAGAAAATCTTACTTCTGGAAATAAAATTTTAAATTCTTTTGAGAATAAAAATAAATTATTAAATTCACCTTTAAATAAAAGAAAAAGTATAAATGATAAGAATAGTAGTAATAAAATAAAGAAAAGAAATAATCAAGATATAATTGGATTTATTAATTCAAGAAGAAGTAGTATTAATAAAACAAATAATTTATTATATTCACATAATTATTCTCATCATCCAGTTAAAAGAATTCGAAATTTTGATAATATAAATATTTTGACTAAAATAAAATCTCCTAAAAAAAAATATAATAATAATAATATTAATAAATAAAATTTATAAAAATAAAAAAAATTATTTTAAATATTCAAATATTCAATTTAACTAATTTTTTTATCCAAAAAAAAAATATGGAAAATGAAGAAATAAATACAACAGATGTTTTAAAACCAAATTATCAAAGTCCATTAGGAACATTAGAACATTGGGAAGAAGCATATAAAAAAGAAATAGAACAATTTCATAATAATGATAAAGAATTAGGTGATATATGGTTTGGTAAAAATTTACAAAGAAAAATAATAGAATATATAGAAAAAAATTTCCCAGATAAAAATTTAAATATTTTAGATATTGGATTTGGAAATGGGGTTTTATTATATAAATTAGCAAAAAAAAATTATATTAATTTATATGGAATTGATTATTCTTCATCATCATTAAAATTAGCAAATGAAATTTTAAATAAAAAAGGTGAAAAACATAATAAAAAATATAATATTCATTTATTTCAAGAAGATATAAATAATAAAGGAAATAATATTCAAATTAAATTTGATATTATTCATGATAAAGGATCAATGGATGCTTTTTTAATGAATAAAAATAATACTATTGAAAATTATTATAAATATATTTTATCATATTCTAAAAAAGATTTTACTTACTTTATTATTACTTCTTGTAATAATACAAGAGAAGAATTAAGAAATAAATTTACTGAAGAAAAAGGTTTTAAATATATAAATGAAATTAAAAATAAAACTTTTTCTTTTGGAGGAAATGAAGGACAAACTGCAGCAACACAAATATATAAAATAATTGTTTAAATTATATAAATGAAAAAATTAAAAATTATAGTATAATATAATTATTAATATAATTTACTAATTGAATTTGATGTTTTTATTTTTGGTTTATTTTTTCTTTATGAATTATTCAATATATTTTTATTAATTGTATTTTTATTATTATTTCTATTACTTGTATTATCTTTAAAAGTATTATATTTATCATGTTTTATAGGATTTGTAAATATATTTATATTATTTATAAATTGAATTTTTTTATTTATTTTTCCTTGACTTGAACTTCTTATATGATATTTATAATTTTTTACTTTCTCTTTTTGAACTTTTACATTATTAGAATTAATTATAAAATCTTTAAATATTGATGAATTTTTTATTTTTGTTGGTCTTGAAAAATTTTCAAATGATTTATATCTATTATGTAAAGTTTTAGTTTTTTTATTTGAAAAATATGTTGTATTATTAATAAAGAGTTTAGATAAAAATTCTTTTTGTTTTTTTGATACTATTATACTTGAATTATTACTATATGTATCTTTTTTATTTGAATTTGATGAATTTCTTATTTTCTTATGTGAAGAAGAAATTTTATTTTTTAAAATTTTTCCTATTTTATCAATTGATTTTGATAAACTTAAAAATGATATATTATTATTTTTATGTTTATCATTTGGTCTTTTTATTGAATTTAAATTTGATTTTTCATCCCTTAAAGTTATTGGTGGTGAATAATTATTTGAATTATTATTATCATTAAAATAATGTATTGAAGTATTATATTTATTTTTTAGTAAATTTTTATAATATATTAATTTTTTATTCATTTCTTGAATTAATTTTTTATATTTTTCTTCATTTTCTAAATAACTTTTTTCCTTTATTATTATTAAAGATTTTAATCTTTTTTCATTTGATGCTAATTTTAAATTTTGTTCTTCATATGATTTAATTAATATTATTTTATCTGAAATATCTTTTTTCAATATTTCAATTTCATTTTCTATTTCATAAAATTTATTAGGTTTATAAATTTGATAATTCATATTATTATTTAAATTATTATTTAAATCAAAAATAATTTGATTTAAAAATTTTTTTTCATTTTCATTTTTTTCAATTTCATTTTGTAAATTTTCAATATAAATATTTAACTGATGTTCAATCTTGATATGACCTCTTATATCATTTTCATATTTTATTAAAACACTTTCATAATCTTGTTGTGAATTATATTTAGTTTCTTTATATTCTTTTACTTTTTCATTCACATGAGAATCAATTATTATATCTATATATGATTTAATATATTTAATAAGTGTTAAACAATCATATTTTTTTAATGTATCATTTATTTCAATATAATTAATTTTAAATTGTGAATAATTCTATACTTTTATTATAATTTTTATAGTACTTTTTCTTTTCCTTTTTTAGGTTTTAAAGAGAGATATAAATCAATTAAAGCAAATTTAATTTCTTTTTCTTTCTTATCCATTTTTCTATTTTTTTCTTATGACTAAATTTAAAAAAAAATAAAAATAAAAGTATTAAATTATTAATTAATATATAATTTAAAATCTAAAAAAATCAAAACTTAAGCAATTAAAATTATTAATAATATAATAATTAATGTTATTTTTTTTGATATTAATTTGTTAACATATTAAATTCAATACCATCATTTTTATTCAAAAAAACAATACAAGGAGTTAATTTAAAAGGATTAATATGAGGTTTAACTAAAGTTAATTTACAAAAAACTTTTTCTTTACTAAGGAAACTTAATTCAGAATCAATTGGATTAAATTCTATAGTAAATTCATTATTTTCTTCAAAACTAGGAAAAGAAATTTGTTTATTATTTTCATTCATATTATTACAATTCCAACTATAACCATTATTAGAAACTAAATATGCCCCATTATTAAATTGTTCATTTTTAGAAGAAAGACAAAATTTTCCTTTATTTAATTTAACTTTTTCTTTATCACATAATCCAAATGCAATCCATTTAGATAAATTTAATAATTTAATTGTCCATAAAACTGTATTTTTATTTGATGAATCAATATCAAATATTGGATTTACAAATAAAAAAACATGTTCTGAAACATTTGATGTATTAAATCTTGCAACATTATCATCTATTTTTATATTTGGATTTATATTTTTCATATCAAAATATATTATTTCATTATTATTTTTTGTTGGTGTTTTTATAATTTTTTCATTATTAATATTTATATTATTATCATTAATATTAATATTATTATTATTATGAATATTATGATTATTATTATTGAGAATATTATTATTAATATTATTTTTACCATTTAGATTATTATTATTATTTTTATTATTGATATTAATATTGATATTATTATTATTATTATTTTTATTGAAACTATTATTGATAGTATTATTATTGGTATTATTGATTTTTTTTGAAAATATTAAATTATTATCAATTTCCATTTCTTTATCATTATCATTATCTTTATTAAGGTCAATTTCATTTTCTTTTTCTCTTACTCTTTTTCTCTTTAAATGTTCAAAATCAAAATTAAATTCTTCACTAACATCTAAATTATTATTTTTCTTATTAATAACTGACTTTTCAATTCTATCAATAATTCCTGTAATTAACAACAAATGTTTAGCACAATCATCCTTCATTTTCTTATCAAATTCTTTTTTTTTATATCTATCAGAGCATCCATATTTCTTATAAGAACAATCAACAAGAGTACAATCACAAAAATTTTTAATATGATTATCAATATCTCCTCTTTCAATAATTAAACCACATTCTTGAGGACAATTAATTTTTTTTTTAGGGCAAATATTAGAATGTTCACTTAAAATTTTAAAAGGAAAATTTTTATGACAATCTAAACATTCAACATTTCTATATTCACATTGATTTTTATGTGTATTTAAATTTTCTCTCATTATAATATTATTACATCCTTCAAAAGGACATTTAATTAAACTTTTAAGACATTCATTTTCTAAATGATTTTTAAAATCACTAATTTTACCAATCCAATTACAACCTTTAATAATATTTTTACATTTAATTATTCTTTTACCAACTGATTTTGTTATTAAAGGAACTTGAGTTAAATTTCCATCTTCTAATTTTGATTTTGTTATTGGACATAAATGATATAAATTATAAAATTTTTCAAAACATTTTTTACAAAATGTATGTGAACATTTATCTATTACTGGATCGTTTAATAATCCCTTACATAATGGACAATAAAAATCATCTATTTCTGAAGTTTTTTCTGTTAGTAATTTTGGATCTATTTCCATTTCATATTCAATTTTGTAATTTTCATCATTTTCATTTTTTTCATTTGAATTTAATTCTTTTTCTTCTTTTTTTTCTTTTATGTTTTCTTTTTGAGAATTTTCATCATTTAATTCTATTAAATCTGGAGTTGAATTTTTATCAATTTCAATTTCTGTCATTTTTATTTTTTTATATTAGAATTTTTTTTTTTCTTTTTTATCTAAATATAAATGGACAATTTTTTGAAATATACTTTTTTTTATTTTTTTTTTTTTGAGGTTATAATATTATTATTTTATTATTTAAATAAATTATGATGAATGTTATAAATTATAATTTACTTAAATATAATATTTCAACAAAAAAATTTAATGATGATATAATTGATGATATTATCTTTAATGGGAAAAAACATATTGTTTCTGTTTTTAAAGATTATTTAATTTTAGATGATAGTTGTGATTTTATTTCAAAATATTATTCTTTATTTGAATCTCTTAATTTATTATTTAAAATTTCAAATAATAATTTTAGAAATAATATTCCAACATTATCAGATATTGAAAAAGAATATATAATATTAAAAGGAATGAGAAAAAAATTTGAAAAGATTAATTTATTTAAGAAAAAAAGTTATAAAAAAATAAATAAAGGATTTCATTTTGAGAATAATTTATCAATGTTAAGTCTAGATAGTCAAAAAACAATTGAATTATGTGAAAAAGATAAAATTATTATTGGTTGTAAAGACTTTGGTGATGTTAATGATTATAGTTTACTTATTCAATTAATATCAAATAAAAAACAAAAAAAAACTGTAACACATTATAAAAATGAGGATAAGAAAAAAATAAGTATAAATTTAATGAAAAAGTTTAAATTATTAGAACAAAATAAAACTAATTTGAAAAATAAATCTCCTAATAAAATAAATAATATTAAAATTCAAAAAGATAAAGTTGAAAATAATAATAATAATAAAAAAATTATTACTCCAAAATTTCTTACTATTGAATCTAATAATAATACAATTAATTCAAAAGAAACAATTGATAAAAAAAATAATAATCAAACAACAAGAAAACAAATAATAAAAAAAAAAGAATTTAAAATATTAAAAACATGTAATACAGATGAAAATAAAAAAGTTAAAAAAAATTTTAATATAATTGATTCAGATAAAACAATGAAAAAAAATTTATCATATATACCATTAACAACAAAATCAATTAAACAAATTCAACATTCAAAAAATAATAAATTATTAAGTGAGAAAATTTTTCAAGAAAAAAATAATTTAATTAAAAAAAATCCAATTAATATAAAATTAAAGAATAATATAAATTCAAGAAATAAAGTACAAAAACAACTATTAACAACTAAATCAACATCATCATATATAAATGTAAATATTTCTAAAAGGAAAAATTCAATTTCAAATAATAGATTAAGTAAAACTCCAAATATATCAAAACCAATTGGTTTAATTAAAAAAAATAAAAGTATTAAAAAACAAATAAAATATAAAAATACATTCTCAAATTCAAATAATACAAAAACGTATAATTTTAAAAAAGATAATAATCAAAATATAATAAAAAGTAATAATTTATTCCCAAAAAATAAAGAATTAATAAAGAAGAAAATCCTAAACAAACTAAAATTAGATTAAATCCTTTAATTAACTTATCATATAAATTAAATTTAAAACCAAAAAAAGTAAAAACAAAAACAAAAAAAAAAATTAAATATTAAACACTCAAAAAACTTAAAAAAAAAAAAAACAAAACAAAAAAAAAAATTATTTATTATATCTCTCCTTATTATAATTATTTTTATCATGTTCATCCTTATTATCATTAGCATAAACTTTTTCACTTAAATTAGGAATTTTGGAAAAAATCATAAAAAATTCATTTAACTTAATAATTTTACCCAAACCATACTTTGCAGTATATAAAATTAAATGTTGTTTAAAAATACTTGCATAAGCTCCACTTAAAAAAAGAATATCACCTTCTTGAACAATATCACCTATTTCATCATAGAAATTACATTGAATACATCCTGTGTCATCTCCTACTAAATATTGAGTTATGTGACTTCCATTTTTTATTGTTGTTTTATTTAAATATTCTATTAATATTATTATTATGTCTATTCCTTTGTCACCTGGATGAATGTCTATTATTTTTTTATTAGCATTTTGTAAACTTGTCATTTATTTTTTTTTTTTTATTTTATTTTTTTTTTTTTTTAAAAGGGTTTTTTATATATTTTTTTTTATTTTTTTGTTAAATGAAAATTTATTTTATTTTTTATTTTAATTTTTTTTATTTAAAATTTAAAATTTTCAAATGTTAAATATTGGAAATTTAATTTAAATTTGTTTTTTTAAAAAAATTTTTTTATTTTAAATATCAATAATATATTATTATTTAACCAAAATTAAATATGATTTTATTTTTATTCTTTTTTTACTTTTTTTTCTTTATTCAAATTTTCGATTTTAATTTCTTTATCCTTTAAATTATCTTTATCAATTTTAATATCATCATAATCAAAAGCATTTTTCATCATAGCAAAACCCAAAGCTAAAAAAATTAAAAATTCCATAGAAGGAAGTGCATCATTATAAAAATTATTATTATATTCGAATTTTTTCTTTAAAAATTCTCTATAATGTCCAATAGGATTATAATAAATAAATCCAGTAATAATAGTAAAAAATCCAGTAATAAATTGAATAAAATTAATTCCTAAAATACTTAATCCAGATAAAACAATTAAACCAATCATATAAATTTTATAAGTGTCTTCATCATCATCTGGTAAATAATCATAATAATCATTATCAATATTTAAATCTTCTGTAAATGTGTGAAGTCTTCTCATAAAATCTCTATAGAATTTATATGCTAATACTAGTCTATATATTGAAAAAACTATTAGACATTGATATAGAAATGCTCTTTTAAAACAGTTTTTTAAATATTGGATAAACCCCATTTTTTTTTTTTTTTTTTTTGGTTTTTTTATTGAGTTTTATTTTTTTTTATATTTTGTTTTTAAAATTTTATTATTTTTTTTTGGTGTTTTATTTTTTTCAATAATTAAATAATTTTTAATAGAAATTAATAATAATAATTAATAATAATTGCTTTTGTTTTTGGGATTTTTTTTTTATATTTTTTTCTTTTCTGTTTCAATCATTTTTTGTTTAATAGTATTAATAATTTTTGAAATATTTTGATTATTATTTGTTTCTTCCATTTCTTTATCTTCATCTTCATCTTCTTCTTGACTTTTATCAATATTAATTTTAACAAATTTATCATCACTTGAATGATCAGATGAAGAAACAATATTTTTTTCATCAAATTCTTTTTTAATATTTTCTTCATCATCATCACTTTTTTCTTCATTTGAAATATTTTCAATTAAATTTTGAACTTCTTCTTTTATTTTTTCTAATTCTTCATTATCATGACTATTATTATTAATTTTAATATCTTTATTATTAATATTAATTTTAGGAAAATATGAATCATTTATTTCAATAAAATTATCATTTGAATTTTCACTACTTGAAATAAATTTTTCTTCATTATTACTAATATTACTAGAATTATTATTATTATTAAATTTATTATTATTATTTATTTTTCTTTTTCTATTTAAAAAAATAGGTTCAGCATTAACAACAGTTTTTCTTGCTTTAAATTTAGGTAAATCTTCTTCATATTCATCATCATAATATAAATTATTATTTTTTCTTCTATTTCTTCTTATTTCTTTACCATCATTAATCCAATTATATTTTTTACATAATAAATTCTGACCATCATAATCAAAAAATATTTCTTCATCTTTTTTAATATCTTTTGAAGCATATAAACAAATTCTATGATTTCCACCTGCGAAAATTATTTTAGAATAAGCATTTGCATTTAATTTACTATGATTAGCAAATCTTAAACAATTTCCCATAGTTCTTGAATCAATTGTATAATCATCATTTAAAGTGAATAAATATGTTGTACCTTGTAGATCAATATATTCACTTCTTTCATTTAATATATTATTATCTATATATTCTCCTACATATTCTCCTATTAAATCTCCTTTTTTAAAATCTTCTTTTGCAAATAATCCCCATCCTATAATTGAACTAATACCAACTCCTAATTCTTTAAAAGTTTTTTTTCTTAAACTCATATTTTTACATACACAAACATTTCCTTTTTCTCTACAAGCTAATAAACAAAAAAAAACACAAATAAAAAAAATTATATAATTTATGTATATATATATACAAATAAAAATATTAATAATATAAATATAAAAATAATACAATAATAATAATAAAAAAATTATTATTATTATACTATTAATATAATATATTACTAATAATAAATTATAAATATATATATACACAAATATACATTTTTTTTATTTATTTGAATTATAAAAAAGTATATTTTACATAAACATAAATCAGGATCGCATTCTCTATCAGCATGAAAACAAGGACATTGAGAAGTATTACAAGGTCCTCTACAACGACATCCAGAATATTTTAATTTACATAATTGTTTATTACAAGCACAAAATTTTTCACAAAAACCTCTTTGAAAACAAGGACATTTTTCATTACATATTTCATTACCTAAATGTGAACATGGCTCATATGGAATTATTAAATCTATATTTTAAATATAAAATTTTATTTTTTTTACTATTTTTAACATTTTCATTTATATGTCTATATCTTTTTGTATCCATTCCTCTTCTTTTATCTTCTTGTTTTTCTTTTAAGAAATGTTCTAAATATTTTTTATTTATTACTTTTGTTATACTATAATCACTTGATAATAATCTTAAAAATATTATATAACAATCAATACTATTTTTTTCTGGAATATTTATCATTTTCATACATTTTGAAATTGAACATGGATCAAATTTTAAAATTTGAATTAATTTTTGTAAATATAATTCTAATATTATTGGTAATGGTTTTGAAAATGTATTATAAAATTTTGTTACTGTACTATCATCAATTTTTAATAAATCACAATAACATAAATTACAACAATTAACTTTAATAATATTATTTTCTTTTTTTATAAAATCAATTTCTTTACAAGAATGAAATAATTTTAAATTTTTAATAATTGAATTAAATTCTGTTGCAGCTTGTATTAATCTTTTATAAAAAATATCATTTTCAATATTATTAGAATTTAAATAATAAATTCCAGTTTCAATCATTTTTTTATAAGAAAATAAATAATCTTTAATAGAATAACATTGAGAAGAATCAAAATGAGTATTAATTAAAGTATGAACATGACAATCATACATAAAACAAACTGGACATAATAATTCTTTACTAGTTTGAAATAAATTTTCATAATTTTTTTCTTCTTTTTCTTCACAACTCACATGAAAAAATTTAGTTTGACATTCTTTAATTTCCCAATGTAATCTATCAAATAAAAGTCTTATTCTTTTTATAATAGAACCAAGTGAAATTGAAAAATTTCCAAAAATATTACAAATTTTTTTATGAAATTCTTGAATATCATTATTTTTTTTTAATAATGTTAAAAAAATTAAATTTGTTTGTAAATCATCTGGAAATTCATTCCACATATAACTTGGTATATGATTATACTTTTTTGTAACTTCTTCTATATTTTCTTCTCCAAAATAACGATAAAATAAATTTTTTTCTTTTATTGATAAGTAATTTTTTGTTAATGGATAACAAAAATTTCCTGGATCAATTGAAATTGAAATTGGAAGTTCTTGAATTATACTTTTTATATTTGGTTTGTAAATGGTAAATTTTTTCTTTTTTGAATAAGGTTGAAGTGATAAATTGTTTTTTTTGATCAACTAAAAAATTATATTTTTAATATTTTTTTTTACTTCTTTCTTAATATTAACACTTTTTTGAATTAGTTCTTTTAATTCTGGTTCATTTAATTTTTTCATCATTAGATCAGTCATAATATATTATTGGGCGGGTATTATTATTTTAATATAATTTAATTAAAAAAGAACATTTATATAGGTTTCTAATATCATTTATTTTTTTCAAAGATTATATTTTTCATATCTAAGAAATATATTAAAGTAAAAAAACATTATCTTTAATATATTTTTTTTAGTTTGTTATCATTTAATTTATGTTTATTTATCAGATTTAATATCATTAAGATAATTTAATTGAAATTATGAAAATATACTTTTTATTAAGTTAAATATATTATTTTAGTGGGATTTATTTTATAATTTGTAATTATTTTTACTTATAAATCTTTTTCAATTTCTATTTTTTATTAAAAAAATATTTATTAATTTAATTATATTAAAGTAAATATCTTTGATTCTCTTTAAAAAATTTTTTAAAAATCATTTACAAACTATATAACTTATGTTTAATATTTATAGTAAATTTATAGTAATA
>JAJJLH010002344.1:0-25692 GCA_023806865.1 Isotricha sp. YL-2021a | reverse complement strand
TGAATTATATTCAAATGGTGTTAAAGAAATAATGTTACCAATATTTAATAAAAAAAAAATATTAGATTTAGGAAAAGATTTAAAATGTCTTTGTTTAGACTCTAATAAATTAGATGGTAAAAGTTTAAAATATATACGTTATTTAATAAAAGTTTCTCCTCAATTAGCTTTAATAAATCTAAGTTCAAATTATATAAAAGGATCATCATTAAGACATTTAATTCATTGTACTAGAGAAAAAGATTTTTAGAAATTTTATATTTAAATAATAATATGTTAGGTAATGAATGTGGAGAATATTTAAATTCAATATTACATTATTTAATAAATTTAAGAGAATTAAATTTATCTTGTAATTGTTTATACAACAAAAAAATAATTGAATCCTTTGAAAAAAATATTAAAAATGAAGAATCATTAATATTGCTCAATGAATATTTAAAAAAAACATTATATGATGTAATTCAAATATTTAATAATCATTTTTTATTAAAATATCCAAATAAGATTAAAAATCAAGAAGAATTAATTGAATTAATTAAAGAAGATGGTGTATATAATATTTAAAAAAAAAAGAAAGAAATAGAAAGTACAATTAATATTTTATTTAAAATATAAAATTATAAATAATATGTAAATAATTTCTTTTTTTATATTTTTTATATTAAAGTGAAAAAAAATAAATGGATAATTCACCAAAAAAACAAAAACCAACAATAAATTCAATTAAAGAAAGATTAAATAATATTCGTAATAAAGGAACAAATATAAATTATCAATCCCCAAATATAGAAAATCAAAATAGAGAAAAATTAAATTTATTCTCAATTAAAAATATTTCAAATGAAGAAGTAAATGAATTAAATAATAACATTGAAAATATAAAATCTGAATTTTCAAAAGTAACAAATGAAAATAATTCAAAAGATAAATTTGGATATTTTATAAAACAAGCTAATGAAATGATAAAAAATTATGAGCAACAAATATTATATTATAAAAAAAAGTTATTATTTTATAATAGTAAAGATTTAATAATTTCATCAAATATTATAATAAATATTAATCCTTCAAAAAAAGAAATTTTTGATAATGAAATAAAATCAATAATAGGAAAATTAAAAGAAGAAAATATAAATTTTCAAACATTACAAAAAATATATGAGAAAAAAATAGAAAATTTATATGCAGAAAATAAAAATTTATCAAAAGTTATTAATAAATTATCATCCGAAGTGGTTAGTAAACTTCAAAAAGAAATAAGTGATGCATTAATAGATTTAAAAAAAGAGAAAAAAAAAAATGAAGATTTAGAAAAAAGATTAAGTACAGTTGATGGTATTTTCCAACAAATTTCAAATTTAAAAGATGAAATTAAAGAAAAAGATTCTGAAATTTCAGAATTAAATCAACAACAAATTGAACATATGAATCAAATAGAAAAATTAAGTAATAATGTCAAAAAATTAAATGATTCAATTAAATTAATGAATTTAAATATTACAGAAAAAGAAAAAATAATTAATACAAATTCAATTAAAATTCAAGAATTAAGTGAAAAAATATTTGAAAAGGAAGATATTATTAAAAAAAATGAAGAAATTATTCAAGAAAAAGAAAATGAAATTCAATTATTATATTCTGATAATATTCAATGGGAAGAAAAATATAGTATTCAAAGTCAAGAAATTGAAAATTTTAAAAAATGGTCTTTATGGGATCAAAATTTAATAGAATCATTTAAAAAAATTGAAAAATTAGATAATGAATTAAAAGAAGAAAAAAATAAAAACACAAAATTAATTGAAGAAAATAATCATATTAAAAATGTTAATTCTGAATATTCTTCTAATATAGAAATTATGAATAATGAAATTAAGAATTTAAAAAATGAAAAAGAAGAATTAATTTTAATGAAAATTGAATATGAAAAAGAAAAAAATGTTATAAAAAATTATTATATTATGAAAGATGAATATGAAAAAGGAAAAAAAGAAATTATAAATTTAAAAGAAAAATATGATAATCAAATTATTTCTGAAAGAAAAAATTATGATGATACAATTAAACAAATAAAAGAAAAATCAGAAAATGAATTAAATGAGCAGAAAAAAAATTATGAAAAAATAATTAAAGAAAATAGTGATAAAGATAATAGAGAAATAAAAGAATTAAAAGATAAAATATCATATCAAGAAAAAAGTATTCAAATATATAAAAATGAAAATGAAAGTTATAAAAATGAAATATCAAAAAAATCAGATATGTTTAAAAATTTAAAAGAAATTTATGAAAATTTAATTTCAAAAGTAAAAGAACAAGAAAATAAATTACAAAAATATGAAAATCCAAAAAATAAAAGTTTATTAATGGATTCATTAATTGGAAATTCAGAAAATGAAAAAAATATTGAAGAAAATAATAAAAATAATAATAATAATAATGAAAATAATATAATAAAACAATATTCATCATTTAATAAATTTTCATTTACAAAAGAAATTTTAGTCGATTATATTTTATGTTTATATTTATCAGAAAATGGAATAACACTTCAAAATATAATAAGTAATATAATGGGTAATTTAAATTTATTTTTATCTATTTCTTTCAAAGATGATATTGATGAAGATACTTTTAATAATTATACAAATTTCCCAAATAAAACAATTGAACAAGAATTAATTGAAGATATTTTTTTTTTATGTTTTGATAAATTAATTACTAAAAAAATTATTATGAATGGTGAAGAGATTTTAAAATCTTTTCAAAATCCAGAATCTTTATTAAAAAAATATGATAAAAATATTTCTAATATTAATTTTGAAGATTTTGATTCACAAACAATTACTGAAATTTGTTATTCTATTAATTCAAAAAATTTTATAACAAGAATTAAAACTTCGAAAAAATTAGAAGATCTAATTAAAATGTTTATTTCGAAATATGAAAAAAAATTTGATTTTGAAACAAAATTAAGTGATTATATTGATAAAGAAATTTTCCCTTTAGTTAATAAAAAATTGCAAAATTATAATAAAGTATATTTTAATGAAATAAGAACTTTAGTTGAGTTAATTTTACATAATTTAAAAAATGGAAAAATTTATGTTGATAATAGAGAAGTTTATTCTTTTGAAAGATATTTTATGCAATATAATAATTATATTAGTTTAACAGATAGAAATTTAAAATTAGATATTTTTAATAATATTTTAAAAACAGAAGAAATTGATAATATTTGTCATATATTAAAGTTTTATAATCCTTTAGAAATTTCTTTTGTTAATTGTTTTAAAGATATATGTATTAAAAATGGAGAATCAAGCTCTATTCAACAAAATTTAAGAGTATTTTATCAAACTTATGGAATTAAAAATGCTATTAATTCAATATTTTCTAGTATTATATTATTTAGAAATAATCTAATTTCTTTTACTTTTAAACAAAATCAATTTGAAACAAAAAATTATTTTTTAAAAGTTTTTGATTTAATAAAATTATTAAATAATTTAGAAAATTTAGATTTATCAGAAAATAATTTAAATGATGAAAATATGAAATCTTTTGTTCAAACATTAAAAACAAATAAATCAATAAAATCATTAAATTTAAGTAAAAATTCAATAACATCAAATGGAGCATTTTATTTAGCAGAATTATTAAATAAAAATGAAACTTTAGAAAATTTAAATATAAGTAATAATAATATAAATGATACAGGATTAAACTCTTTATTTAATACTTTGTCGTCAAATGGACCAAATTTATTAGAATTAGATTTATCATATAATAATTTAAAAAAAGAAAATTTTTCTTCTCTTTCAGATTATTTATCATTAAATCCAAAATTAAAAATATTAAATTTAAGTGGTAATTTAATAAGTCCTCAAAGTGCAAATATTATAGGAGTTACTTTTAATAAAAATACAAATTTAAATATTATTAAAGTTAATAAATGTGGTTTTAATGAAGAAAGTATATCTAATTTTATTTTTTATTTAAATGATTCTAATATAAGTGAATTAGAATTAAATAATAATTCTTTTGGTGTTATGGGACCAATTATTATTATGGGAAAATTTAAGTCTTGTCCTTCTTTAAAAAAATTTTCTCTTCAAAATTGTGAAGTTAGTTCTTTATTTTTAAATATGATTGCTGAAAATACAAAATTTTCTTCTAATATTGAAGAAGTAAATTTAAAAAATAATGAATTTGATGAAAAGAATTTTAATAATTTTTGTAAAAGTATTGAAAATAATACTAAAACAATTTTTAGATTTTCTAAAGATAAAGTACCTTCATTAGATAGTCAAAATAAGAATATAATATTAGAATAAATATTTATATTTTTGGTTATATAAAAAAAATATAATTATTTTCAAAAATCAAATAAATCAGAGAAAATAAGTTTAATTAATAAGGTTAAATAAAATAATAAATTTATATAAATTAAATAAATAATATATTATAAATAATTTAACTTCTTTTATGAATTTGAAAAATTTGGTTGAACAATATGATAAATTACAATTATTAGATGATTTCATAAAATTTAAATATGAACCAAGATACAAAAAAAAATTAATTAGAGAAATATCTAAAATAATACATAATAAAGAATTTAATTCTCCAATTAAAGAAATAAATCAAAAAGTTGATTATGATATAAATGATGAAAATGAAAAAAAAAATGAAAGTGAAAATGAAAATGAAATAAATGTTGAAAAAGAAAATGAAGAAAACAAAGATGAAATTTTAGATTTAAAACAAAAAATAGATAAAATAAAAGAAAAAGAAATTAATTTAAATGATGAAGAAATAATAACAACATTTGAAGCTTTAAATAATCCAACTTTAAATAAAAATGTAATAAATAATGATTTAAATAATAAAATGAATTTAAGAAGTGTAAAAATGTTAAATAATAATGTAATACAATTTGAACATCCTTCAAATTTTACAATATTTGATAGAAAGAGAATAATAAATAGAACTATAAATCAAAATTTTTCAGAAAAAAAAGAACAGAAAAAAAAATTATTACATCCATGTCAAGAAAATTATTTAAAAGAAAAAAAAGAAAATGAAATATTACAAAAACAATCAATTAAAACAAGTATAAAAAAAGCAAATAAAAATTTATTATATAGTGTAAATAATTTCCCAAATATTTATCTTGATAAAACACAGAATAAAAAAATAAAAATAGAATTTAAAGAAGAACATAAATTTTATGATAATAATGATAAAATTACAGCTATTAAAAATTTTAGTAAAAGAAATTTTATTAATAAAAAAAATTTCAAACCAAATAAAATAATATCAACACCAAAAAAAGAAGAAGAAATAGTAAAAATAAAAGAAATAGAAAGAGATGATTTTGATACAAAAGGAATTTATTTTGTATCAAAACCATTTATTCCAACTCTAAGAGGGAAAATTGCAAATATTATGAAAAAAAGAAAAAAAATACCTTATAGATTAATTTATTCTGCTGTTCCTAAAAATTCTTATGAACATTATTTAGAAAAATATGGAAATGGATATGATAATAATGCTAATATTTATAATGATGAGAAAACTTATAAATTTGGTTATGGGACTACTTCGAATTTTGGTTTAAGGAAAATTGATTTTTTTGTTTATGGGAATAAGTATTATTAAAATTTTTTTATTTTTTGATTTATTGGAGTTACTTTTTTTTTTAATTCTTTTTTTTTTTTCTTTTTTTTTTTAGTTTAAAAAATAGAAAAAAAATAATTAAAAATTTTTAATTACTCTTTTAATAATTATTATAATGTAATTTATAATATAATATTATACAATTTAAATATTAAAAATTATTTTATGACAAAAATTTAAATTTTAATTTTTAATTCCTAATTCAGAAGAAATAATTCTAAATATTTCCTTAACAATAATTTTAACTTCATTTTCTTTAGTAGTAATAAACTCAGATAAAAGTGGAAGTAAACTAATTAAATGTGATTTTTTTTTCATTAAAATAAAATCCATCATATCTTTTTCTTTATTTTTTTTTTCTTCTAATTCTTTCTCATCAATATAAATATAATCAGGATAAATTTCTAATAATTTTAATTTTTCAAGAACAAATTTAATATCTTCTAATCTACTTCTAGAAAGAGGCATTGAGCCACTTTTTATTTCATCATCTAAAAATTTTTTTAAAGTTTCTTTACATCTTTTTATTAAAATTGGAGTACACATTTTTGCAATTTTAACTTTAATTTTAACATAATCTGAAGGATCAAAATTTTTTTCATTTATTTCTCTTTTTAAATTATCTTCAGTTTTATATTTACATAATTCAAATAAATTTGATATACAAACTTTTGAAATTGAACTTTGTAATGAACTTGTTGAAGAAGAAGTGTTTTGATTTGAATAATCAAAATTTGAACCCATATCTAATAAATTTAATAATTGAATTTGCATAGTTTTTTTTATATATAAGGAATTAGGTAATAATGTATTTACTATAAAATTTATTATTGAAATTTCCATTTCTTGACATGATTTAATTAATTCATCTAAAATATTTTTTGGTATTGTTTTATAACCATTTTCACTTTGTTTAAATATTATTTCATATGATTCTATTAAACATTCCCAAATATTTTCTATATTGTTTTTATTTAAATTTTTATTTTTATTATCATTTGATAATACAAATGTTAATATTTTTATTAATATTTCACTACAATAATGCCAAAGTTGAATTGTTGTTATTTCTGGATATATATTTATTTGGTTTTGATTATTTATATCTTGAGTATTATTTCCTATTATTGAACTGAAATTATTATTAAATGAATTTCCATAATTTGCTGAATTTTTCTTTTTTAATTTTGAATATGTTTCTCTTATATCTAATAAACTTGTCACATAATCTATTTTATTTCTTAAACTTATTATATCTTTACAATTTTGAATAAATATTGGAAGATAGTTTTTATATATGTTAAATGGTAAAAATTGATCTATGAATAAATAATGAAACATATCTAAACTTTTTCTACAAAGAGCTTCTGAGTGTAAATTATTAAGATCTATTTTTAAATATGAACTTAAAAATTTTGCATAACTCATTAAATTATTTTCATTATTAATAATTATTTTTTGTATTTCTTTCATAAATTCAAAAACATTTTTTTCATCTAATAATAAATTAAATGGGGCATCATTAATTATATTTTTTTCACAATAATAAACAGAAGTTATTAAAGATTTAATAACAAATAATAAATTATTAAAATTTTCTATACTGAAAGTAACTTCAATATATTCTTTATTAATATATAACTTTCTTAAATTATCTAAAATTTTAGAAGTCATTTTACTTTCATAAGCCAAATCACTAAAATTTTCATAAAAAACATTATTTGAAATAAAATTAGACATTTCATAATAAACACACCAAAATAAATTAAAATATTTATAAAATAATTCAGAATAAGATTCTTCAATTGTTAAAATACAATTTAACATTTCAATAATAATATCAGGAGAAATAAATTTCATTGCTTCAGAAAATTTTTGAGACAAAGGAGAAAAAATTTGATTTTCAAAAAATTGAAATCCTAAATTTGGATTTGTTTTAAGAAAACTAGAAATAATAAAAGATATTGATTTAATTGAAAATTGAAGTGTATCTTCCCATTCACTTTCTTCACTTTTTTCTTTATTTTTTTTTTCATCTTCTTCTTTATTTTCTGTTACTTTTTGAGGAAGAATTAATTGACCAATTTGATATTCTCCAAAAGTAATTGTTTTTTCTTCATTTAATTTCTTTTCTTCTTTTTCTTTTTTTTCTATTCTTAATTGCTTTATTTTTCTTTTATATTTCATTTTGTCATTGTAAATTTCATAAGTTTTATTAAAAACTTCAAAAAAATAAGAATTTAAAATAAATAATGAAGTCTCTGGTGAAATTAATGAACATCTTTTTATAAAAATATTTTGATATGTTTCTATTACTAATTGTCTTATTGTTGTTCTTTCATCACATGCTAAATTTATTATTTTAAAAAATATATCTTTCCATAAATCATCAAAGAATTTTTTTCTTTTTTCTATTGTATCATATTTAATTTTAAAAAAGTCTTTTTGAAATTGTGTTAATTTAATTTCAGATTTATCAAAATTATTATTTGAAATATAAATAAAATGAGAAAATTTTTCACATAAATTACATAAATATTCAATCATTTTTAAAGCCATTTTTGATATATTTTCATTTTTTTTATAAATAATAAATCCTTCTAATAAATCATTAATATATTTTATATTATCAGGTGTTAATTCCTCAAAATTATTTTTAAATATTTGTTCTAATAACATAAAACTATTTTCAGTTTGTGCTTCATCTGCATAAATTATTTGTTTTTTAAATATTTCAAATATTGAATTCCAACCTTCATTATTTAGTAATTTTGAAGAATTTAATAAAAGTTCATTTATATCATAAATTATATTTAAACTTATATCTTGTGATATATTCTTAGAAGTTATTGATATAAGAGATGAAAATAATTGTTTTTGGGAGAAAAAATTGTCATCTTTTATTAAATTTAATAATATCATTATTGATATTGTTAATACATCAATTGAATAATGTGATACATTTTTTATTTGTTTTGTTGATATTAATTCTATAATTTCAATAAATTTTGGATTGACTAAAGTAATTCTTCTAAAATTTACAATGACAATTTCTAAAAATCTTGATAAATTAAAATGTAAAAAATACATTTGATTATCACTTGGAACATCACATAATTTTTTAGTATTTTCAATTAAACCATCCATTATATTAGTTAATACTATATCACTATATTCATTTGATTTTTCAATAAATAAACAATTAATTTTTTCACTTAATTTTTTAAATATTTCTTTTTGTTGAAGTAAAGTCGCTTGATTAATTTCAATATCATTATTTACTTTCTTTTTAGAAAAACCAAAAACATATTTTAAAGTTGAAAATAAACCATAACCAGTATTATTATTTTCTTCTTTTGAAATTTCTTTTTTTTCTTCTTCATTATCTTCTTTTTCTTCTTCAATTTTATTTTCAAAATTAATTCCTAAATTATCTTTAATTATACTTTTACCATCTTCAGTAATAGAAAAATTTGTATATTTTTTTAAATTTTGTTCAATATATCTTATATAAACTTCAAGTTCGAATTCTTCATTTGGTTTAATTAATAAATTATTTTCACTTTTTATTATTTTAACATTTATTTTTTGTATTGAATTTAATAATAAACTAAATCCATCTCCATCTAATTTTTCTATATTATCATTGAATATATCAAATATTGTTATCATTACTTTTTCTTCTAAAAAAATATTATCTGCCATTTTATTAATATCATCATCATTTGGAATATGAATTAAATTATCTAATTCTTTTAAATATAAATCTCTTAAATCTAAAAAATTTAAATTACCAAAAATAATTATTGCATTTTTAAATATATCCATAAATTTATTTAAAACGTCTTCATTTGTTGAAATTTGACTTAATGCTAAAATTGAATTTAAAAGATCATTTTGTTTATAATGTATTATATCAAAAATATTTAAAGGATTAATATTTTTTTCTCCTATTTCTATTATATCTTGTTTTTCATGTTCTGAAAATTTTTTAAATGTTGTAAATAAATTATAATAACAAAATAATATTTCAATAAAAATTATTTCATTTGTTACAATTGGATTAGGATAAACTTCTCCTTCATAAAATAAAACTTTATCATCAAAATATCTTTCTTCAATAATTTTTTTTAATTCAATTTCTGAATTTTTTGTATTTTTCGTTGTTAAATTTAAAATATTAACATAAGTAATTTTATTTAAAGTAGAAAAAATTGATTCATATAATTTATGTTCATTATAAATATATAAATTAAAAAGTAAATCTGGAGAAGATAAAATTTGACTTATTGATTCAATTCCTAAATTTTTTTGCCAAGTTAATGAGCTTAATTCAGCATATTTAATATAATTTTGAATTAAATCATAACCAAATTCGAAATTTAAATTTATTTGATATGTTAATCTACATAATTTAACACAAGTAATATAATCATATGCTGAATTAAAATTTTTTGTAAGTGATTGAATTATATTATCTTTTATTCTTGATATAAAATTTGGAAGATAAATAAATAAATCTTGTGTTATTGTTAACATTAAAGTTAATAATTCCATTCCCACACTTTTACTATATAAAGTTACATATATTATTGGATTTTTTTTTCCTTCTATTAAATCACAAACTGAATTAAATAAATAATAACTACATGAATAAATATCTGTATCTTCATATTCAGTTAAGTCTATTTCTTCTGGTAAAACTGTTATTATTTCATTTATTTTTGTATTATTTTCTTCATCATTTTTTTCTTTTATTTCTTTATTTGATTCATTATTTTTATTTTCATTTTCATTATTATTATTTTCAATAGTATTTTCAATATTTTCATTTAATTCTTTATTATTATTTTTTTCTTCTTCATTTTCATCAGAAAATAAATTCCTTGGTATATTATTTTCTTTGACTTCAATTATTTCATTATTATTTATATCATTATTACTCTCACCTTTTTTCAATTTTTTTTCTTCTAAAATTTTATTCTTTTTTCTTATAATAGAAGGTCTTAATGTCGCATTTAAAAATCCAAAAACTGTTTTAATTAATTGAGTTAAAACAGAATTTAATGGATTTTTAAAACTTTGATTTTTCATAGCATAAAATTTTAAACACATATTAAAAACAATATTAGCTAAATCTTCACTAATAGAAAAAATTTTTTCATCAACTAAAGGAATTAAAGTTTCAATTACTTTAATTTGAACAAATTCATCTGATGAATTATTTAAAAAATTATTTAAAATATTTATAATATCTTTAGAATGTCTTTGAGTGAATAAATTATAAGAAAGTAATTTTTTAATAACATCTAAACAAGAAACAAAAATTCTTTTTATTTTTTGATTTGAAGCAATTTGAATAGGAAATAAAAGTTTATCAATAGATTTTTTTAATTCAATTTCAATTTGATTTGGATTATTTCTTAAATTTAATAATAAATTTAATCCATCTTCAATACCTTTTTTTGCTTCAGTATGTTTTGCTTTACAATCATTATTTAATTTTTTATAATCAATTTCAATATCATCAATAATAGAAATTTTATCAACATTTTCATTTTGCATTAAATATAAATTAAATAAATAAAAAAAAAAAGATTTAATATAATATATATTTTTATTTTTTTAAAAATAAAAAAATGTCAGATGAAACTTTCGAAACTGAAATTAGAATATATTTAATAGGACATAATTCAGTTGGTAAAAAATCAATAGTAAAAAGATTTAAAACTTTAACTTCTTCAAAAACAAATGAACATTTTGATGAAGAAGAAGAAAAAAAAGAAAAGAAAAAATTAAAAAAAGAAAAAAAAAAAGAAAATGAAAATGAAGAAGAAAATAATGAAAATCAATTAAATACAATAAAAAAAAAAGAAGAAGAACCAAAAATTTTATCATATGAAGAAAAAGTAATATTAAAAAATGAACAAAAAAGACATTCATTAATGAAATTTAGTAAAGAATATATTTTTGGAAAAAATACAATTTCATTACATTTTTATCCTTGTTTAGAAGCAACTTCAGTTTCATATGATTTTGAACCAAAAGAAGATGATGAAGAATATGATTTAATTAAAACTTATAAAATTACTTTAAAAACTTTAAAACAAGAAATTCAATATTATTTTAATTTACCTCCTATAAAAAAAAATAATAATATTGATCATTTATTTTTTTTTGTTTTTGATTTAAAAGATTTTTCTTCTTTTGAAAAACTTTGTGTTTATTTTGAAGAATTAAATAAAAAATTTTTAATAACTTCAAATTTTAAAAATGTTTTAATTGGAAATAAAGTTGATCAAAAAAAAAATTTTTCTGATGAAGAAAAAGAAATTTTTGAATCATTTGTTTCAAAATATAATTTAAAATATTATGAAATAAGTACATTATCTTTTTTTCATTTTGAAAAATTTTTCATAAATTTATTTAAAGAAGATTTTAATCAAATAACAAATTCAAATATTGAAAATAAATTACAAGATTTATTATCAAAAAAAAGTAATTTTTCAAAAGCTGAAAAAGGTTTAACAAGAGTTGATTCAAATCCAGGTCCAGATAAATATAATTCAAATGTTTATGATTTACCAAAAAATAGAGAAGAAATGAAAAAAACTTTTTCTGGAGAAAAAAGATTTAATAAACATATTTTTATAAATAAAATTGGTCCTTTATTTCCTTTAATTAAAAAAGATTATGATAAAGATTTTTCTCATTCTTTAAAAAAACAAAATAAAACTTCATATAATCAAATTAATACTTGGAATTCAAATATAAGAAAAGAAATAAAAGATTCTTTAGAATTAAATTGTGATATCCCTGGTTTTACTTTAGGAGCAAAGGCAAGTAATTTAGATTTAAGACAAACTAGAAAAGATTTAAAATTTCAAATGAATAAATTATTAGATGATGCTTTCAGTGAAAATAATATTAGATTTCTTAATAAAAGTCCTCCTAAATTTAAAGATAATAAATTATTTGAAAAATATGCTTTAATTAGAAAAGAAAATTTTCAAAATCGAATTGATGAAATGAAAAAACAAGAAGAATATTATAAAGAATTACATGATGATGTTATTAAAAAAAATGAAAATAATAGAAAAAATTTATTAGATAAAATAAAAGAAAAAGAACAAAAATATAATACAATATATCAACAAAAAGAATTTGAAAAAGAAAAAAATAGAACTTTCTATCAAAATAAAACTTCTGGTTCAAGATTAATAAAAGAAAAAATAACTCCAACAATGTATGATATAAGAGGAAAATTTGATACTAAAAAAGGTTTTACTTTCGGAGGTAAATTTAAATTTAATGAAAATAAAAATAAATCTGATCCTCCTTTTAATACAATTTATTCTGATTTTGAAAAAATAATTTTAAAATCAAAAAAAATAAAATATCCAAATCAAACTTATGCTGAAAGATTTTATACACCTAAAATTGATCAACCAGGTGATCCTTCAAAAATATTTGAAAAATTAAATAAATATCAATTAAACAAAATTAAATATTTAAAAGATAATGAAAGTAAATTTTTCAAACAGAGAAAAATGAAAAAAAATGCAGTTTTAATGAATAAAAAAAGAATAGAAGAAGAAAGAGAAAAAGATTTAGAAATGGAAATTGAAAGACAAATTGCATTAACAGGAGAAAATTTCTTATTAAGAGATATAAATTATACTTTAGTAGAAGATTCTGCTCCTTCATATACAATGAAAGGAAAATATGATGATAATAAATTTAAATTTAGAGAATATGAAAATGAAGATAATATTAATTATTTAAATAATTTAATTCATCCTAATATTGCAGTTGTAAGACCAAGTTTACCAAAATATTCTTTTGGTAAATCTGAAAGATTTGAAGATTTAAAAATGAAAGATAAAGATAAAAATAATAAAAATAAAAATAATAATATTGATTATATTGAAAATAATTATTTTGATTATGATAATGGATTTAATAGTAAAACTATTGATACTTCATTACAAAATTATATGGGAACTGCTAGGAAAGATACTATTTTAAAAGATAATGGAGTTCCTGGTCCTGGATATTATTGGATTAAAGGTTTTGCTGATATTGTTAAAGAAAAAGGAGAAAAAATTAATGAAGTTAGAACTAGAATTAGAGAAAAGGAATTGAGGAGTAATGATTTAGGGAATAATAATAATATTGAAATTAAAAAGAAAAATGTTATTGATGATGAAGATAATTATTATAATGAAAATAATGTTGAAAAGGAAAATAATAATAATAATGAGAATATTGATGAGAATAAAAATGAAGAAAATAAAAAGGATAATAATGTTAATATTGAAAGTGAAAATAAAATTGAAGATAATAATAATGATAATATTGAAAAGTTTAATTCTGATAATGAAAATGTTCAAAATGAAAATTTAAATAATGAAAATATCATTAAAAGTGAAAATGATGGAAATAATAATTTAAATAATGAACAACATATTGATGATAATAATATTGATAATAAAAATGATGAAAAAAATATTGTTGAAAATACTAATGTTGATACTAATCAAGAAGAAAATAAAAATGTTGAAACAACTCATGTTGAAAATACTAATGTTGAAAGTAATCAAAATATTGAAAATAATAATGTTGAAAGTAATCAAGGAGATAATCAAAATATTGAAAATAATAATGTTGAAAGTAATCAAGTAAATGTTAATAATAATGAAAATAATGAAGGAGATAATAATCAAAATAAAGAAGGTGAAAATGGAAAAAAAGAATAATATTTTTTTAATTTTTTTACTATACAATTTTTAATAGAAAAAAATATTAAATTATGTTTTTTATTTTTTTTATTTAATTTTATAAGGTTATTTTTTTGTAGATGGGAAAATAAATTCATTTATTTGTTTTTTTTGTAATTCTTTTTCTTGAATATCATTATCTAATTGATTCATATAAAAATATGATTTTTTAGAATATAATTCATCAACTTTTTTATGTAAACTTTCTTTTGTTGTTGTAATTAAATTTAAAATATTTTCAAACTCAAAATTATTAGTATTATTATCAATATCATTATTTTCAAGAGTTTTTTCAATTGTATTAAATAAATTTCCAATCTCTTTCCCAATTTTTAAAACATTTTCTTCTAAAGAATGAAGACTTTCAAGTTGTAAATTATTAATTTTATTTTCAATTTTAATATTATCCATAGGAACATTCATTCTCTAAAAAACAATTTAAAAAAAAAAATAAAAAATAAATAAAAAAAAAAATTTAAAAAACCTCCTTTAAAAATAAATTTTTAACCTAACAAATAAAAAAAAAGTCAAAAAATATACAAAAAAACCCAATAAAAAAACAGCAAATTTTAAGGAGTAAGTCTCTTTGGATCTCTAGGAAACATAACACATTTCTTAACATTTTTAACACCACAAAACAATTTAACAACTCTTTCCAATCCAATCCCAACACCACCATGTGGAGGAGCACCTAATTTAAAAGCATTAATATAATCTTTCAAAGTATCAGGATTAATACCTTTTTCAACAACTTTCTTCATTAATAATTCATAATCATGAACTCTTTGAGCTCCACTTAAAACTTCTTCACCTCTAATAAAAGCATCATATGAATTAGTAAAATTATCATCATTAGGATCTGGCATAGTATAAAATGGTCTTGCACTTTTGGGATAACCATATAAAATATAAAAGTCAGTATTATATTTATCTTTAACTAATTTTCCTAAAGCTTTCTCATTTTCAGTATCTAAATCATCATATAAACCTTGTTTAAAACCATGTTCTTCTAATAATTTAACACCATCTTTAAAATGTAATTTTAAAGTATCTTTTTTATATACAATTGGTTCGAATGGATATTGATTATTAATTGTGTTTATTTCATCTTTGAATTTTTCATTTAAATTATCAAAAATGTAATTAAATAATTCACCAACAACATCTAAAACTTCAAAGAAATGTTCTTTAATTTCCATTTCTAAATCAAGACCAGTAAATTCACATAAATGTCTACTTGTTAATGAATTTTCAGCACGAAAAACTGCACCAACTTCAAAGACTCCTTTCATATCACCAATTATACACATTTGTTTATAAAGTTGAGGTGATTGTGCTAAACATGCATCACGATCAAAGTATTTTAATTTGAAAACATTAGCTCCTCCTTCTGATGCTCCTGCTATTAATTTTGGTGTATGGATTTCTATGAAATTTCTTTTTAAGAGAAATTCACGGAAGAGGGTACATATTCCTGATTGAATACGGAAAAGAGCTTGAGTTGTTGGAACACGAAGGTCCATTACTCTGTTATCTAAACGAGTTTTCATTTTTACTACTATGTCTTTTTTCTCACCTTTTTCTTGATGTTCTTTTTTTTCTTTTTTTTCCTTTTTTTTATCTTTTTTATGATGTTCACCTTCTTTTTTTTCTTCTTCTTTTTTTTCTTCTTCTTTTTTTTCTTCTTCTTTCTTTTCTTCTTCTTTCTTTTCTTCTTCTTTCTTTTCTTCTTCTTTCTTTTCTTCACCAGGAGCAACATAATCATCTTCTTCTAACTCAGGATTAACTTTCCTACAAGCATCTTCCATTTGAAAAGGTAAAACACTAGTAGCAGAACTAATTAAATAAATCTTAAAAATATCTAATTCGATATTTTTCTGAGTACAACTTTCAATAGGTTGTTCAGCTTTCTTAACTTTAGCTTCAACATCAACAATACTTTCTAAATGAATAGCCTTAACAAAATTAATCATTTGTTTAGAAACAGTAGTATCATTAACAAATAAGCATCCTTGAATAGTAAAAACTCCTTCTCTTAAAACAATAAAACCTCCTTTTCCTTTTATTCTACTTCTTTGTAATCTTACTCTTAATTTTACATCTTTTCCATCGAATGTTTCATTTAATTCTTTTACTGAATTGTATTTTAATTCAAATCTATGTTCTGGAGGAGTTTGACTTTGGATAAAAGGAAATATTCCATAATTATCTTTTAAAGGATCTGATTCGTCTTTTACGAAAGTGAATAAGGTGTCTTGGGATGGTTGGGTTGACATTTTTTTTTAAATGTTTTTATATTTTTTTTTCGCTTTTTATTTGAGGTGGAATTTTTATTTTTGATTCTAGAAAAAAAATTGGATTTTTATTATTCTGGTTTTTAATGGTTTTTAATTTTTTTAGAGAGATTTTGGGTTTTTTTTTAAGGTTTATTTTTTAGATTCTTTGAAGAATGTTTTATTTTTTTTTTTTTGATATCTATAAGTTCTTTGGATTTTGTGAAAAAATATTTTTTATAGGATAATTAATTAATTTAATTTATTTTTTTCAAAAAATAATTAATTTTTATTTATTTTTAATTTATTATATTCAAAAATTAAATTAATTAAAAAATAATTAAAAATTACATTTTAAATAATTAAATTCCTTTTCATAATTAAAAAATAAACATAACTGAAAAAAGTCTTTATTATCCAATAAAAAAAATTATATATAATAATTAATAAAATATTAAATATTTTAAATTTTAAAAGTTGATATTTCATTATTCAAAACACTATTATTATTATTATTATTAATATTTCCACTACTTGATTTAATTGTATTTCCAGAAATTTGTTTATCAATAATATTTTGATATATTTTTGGTAAATTTTTTCTTTTTTTTCCTATTAAATTTATATTATTTTCTTTATCATTATTAATAATAATATCTTCATTTTTATCATTTAATTTTAATAAATCAAAATTATCATCACTACTAATGAAAATATTATTATTATTTAAATTATCTTTTTTATTTTTTTTAATTGGTGTCATTTCATTATTTAATAAAATATCATCATCATTATTATTTTTTGTTGCAGTCTTTTCTACTATATTTAATGCTTTTTCTAAATATTTTGATTTTTCTTTTGTATCATATAATTCTTTATTTAATTCATTTATTTTTGCAAATGATTCATCTAATAATTTTTGATATTCAACAATTTGAGTTTGTTCTATTTTTTGAATATTATCTTTATATTCATTATTTTCTTGTTCTAATTTTAATATTTTTAATTCATATTCTTTTATTTTTTTTTGATTTGAACTTTCATTTTGAGAATTTTTATATTTTTTTCCTTTATTATTATTCCCTGTTGATACATTTTTTAAGTTCTTTAATTCTATTTTTAATTTTTGCATTTCTTTATCATTTTTTTGCTTATTTGATTCATAATTATTTTTATTTTGTTCAATTTCAGAATTTTTTTCTTTTAATTTATTTTCAAGTATTTTTATATTATCTAAAAGATTTTTATTTTCTTCTTTTACAATTAAAATTTCATTTTCATTTCTTTTTTTTAAAACTTTATTTTCTTCAATTAAATTATTATATTTATTTTCAATATCATTTAAATAATTTATATCTTTAATTTTTTCAAGTTCCGATTTATAATAATTAATAGAAGTATCTTGATTAACAGATTTTTGTTTTAAAATTGAAATTTCTTCATCTTTATTTTTAATACTAGACATAGCTTCTTCATAATTTGTTTTTAAATTCATATAATTATCTTCAGCTTCTTTTATTAATTTTTCACAATTTTCAAGTGTCATATTATGATTTTGATTTAATAATTTAATTTGTTCTTCTTTACTTTTAACAACTTCAAAATATGTTTTTTTCATTTCATATAAATTTCTTTTCAATTCTTCATTTTCTTTCATTAAATAATCATTACCATAAGTATTATTATTAATATTTAAATCATAATCATTATTATTTAAATTATTAGCACTAACATTTAATCTATTATTTTTTTGTAAAGAAGAAAAATTATTAAAATTTCTCATTTCAGTAAAACAATTTCTCCTATATGAATTTTCATTATTATCTAAATTTAAATTTTGATTTTCTGAAAAATTATAATTATTACTACAATAATGATAAGGTGCAAAAGGTGAATTAAACATATTATTTTGTTTCATAGCACTTTCACTTAATCTCATTGCACTTAATGAATTATTAATTCTATTATTACTTAAATTATTTTTTCCACTTTGCATTAAATTTTGATATAAACTATTAACTGAATATATATCACCATTAACTGAATTTAAATCTGATAATCTTTCTTCTTTTGAATTATTAATTAATACTTGTTTTAAATATGATATTTCTTTTTCTAATGCTGAAATTTGTTGAGATGTACTTTTATTATCAAATTCTAAAAAATAAGATTTTTGAGCTGAATTATTTAAATTATTAATTAATTCAAAACTTTCATTTTTTTCATTATTATTATTAATATTATTTTTTTCTTTTTCTTTCTTTTCAAGAATTAATTGTTGTAACATTTTAATTTTAGATTTTAATTGATTATTTTCAATAATCATTTTATTTTTATCATCTATAATTTCATTTACTTTAACAGTAGTTTTAACATTTTTTGCCTTTAAAGCAAAATGAAGTGTATTTAAAGTTTCATTATAATGATTATTATCATCTGCAATAGTACAAATAATAGTAGTTTTAGAATTTCCACCTAAAGCAGTTTGTAATAATCTAGTTAATTTACTATCTCTATAATTAACAAAATTTTTATTATTTTGACTTAATTTATTTATTACATTACTTAAAGCTAATAAACTTTTATTTATATTACCACCTTCTTTTATTCTTATTCCTTCACATTTTGCTTTTGAAACATTTTCACTTCCTGCTAAATCAATTAAATTTAATTGAGAAGAGAATTTTTTATCTTTTTTAAAAAATTCAATATTTAATTTAAATATTGTATGTGAACGACTTGATTTTTCATTTAATTTTGTTTCTGCTATTATTCTATTATTTTCACCTTTATTTAATAATTGAATAGCCTTATCACAATTATTAGCTAAAATTTCAGTTAAATTATTAACAAAAACTCCTTTATTTAAACTTTCTCTTATTTCTAAATTTTTATTTGATGGTTCAATTAAATCATTTACAGTTTCATTATAAATTTCAGAATAACTAACTTTAATTATTGGTTTATTTATTGAAGGATCATTTAATTTTGAAAATATTTCTTTTATACTTAAAGGGACAATTCCATTTGAATTTTTTCCTTTCATTGTAAAAGTTTTTCCTGTTGAAGTTTGACCATATGCAAATATGGAAATATTTATTCCTTTAAATAAACTTATTAAGTCATTTTTTATTAATGTATTAAATAATTCTTCATTTGTTGTATTTTGTGATATTATGTTATCAAATATGAAACATTCTCTTGTTTTTTGGTTTGTTAATTGATT
The DNA here is from genome assembly GCA_023806865.1 of Isotricha sp. YL-2021a. Taxonomy (NCBI): domain Eukaryota; phylum Ciliophora; class Litostomatea; order Vestibuliferida; family Isotrichidae; genus Isotricha; species Isotricha sp. YL-2021a. The sequence goes on along the minus strand of JAJJLH010002344.1, from coordinate 5,728 downwards.
TTTTTCGATTTTGAAATTTAATTCATTTTCTTTTGTTGGTTTTAAACGAATAAAGACATTGATTTTTTCCATTTTTTTGAATTTGGAAAAATATTATTTTTCAAATTGGAAAATAAATTATTTTTTTATATTATTAAATTCTATAAAAATATTAAAAATATTTATATAAATTTTTATTTTTATGAAAATTAAATAATCAATTAAAATTAAAAAAAATTATTTTCTTAATTTTTTAATTTAAAAAAGATTAAATCATAATATAATAATATAATTGTCAAAAATATTTAAAAAATGAAATTTGGAAAACAATTTGCATTTTATAAAATACCAGAATGGAGTGAATATTATTTTGATTATGCAGCAATTAAGACAATATTAAAATTTATTGATAATAGAAAAAATAAAAAAAAAGGATTAAAAAAATTAAAAAAACTAAAAAAAAGATTATCAAAAATTGATCCAGAAGAAATCGCAATGGCAGTAAAAAATTATTATAATGAATTAAAAGAAAATCAAAATGAAAACCAAAATTTAATTAAAATAAATAATAAAAAAGAAGAAATGATAAAAAATATAGAAGATTTATCTGAATATACAAATAATCAAAAATTAAATTATTTCATAGAATTTTACAAATCAAAAGTAAAAATAGTAGAAGATTTTTTTATTCAAAAAATAAATGAATATCAATCAAATTTAGAAAATTTAGAAAATAAAATTGATTTAAATAAATCAAATGAAAAAGAAAAAGAACAAGATTTAAATGATAAAAAAGAAAATGCAGAAAGAGATGAATTAGGTTATGCTGTAAGTTGGAAAAGAGCTTTATCAAATTTATATAATTTTACATCTTGGTTACATTCATATCATTCAATAAATCTTTTAGCAATAAAAAAAATCCAAAAAAAAACAAAAAAAATTTTTAAATTAAATAATATTGAAGAAATTGATGAAAAATTAATTGAAGCAGATCAAACTTTTCAATTATTTACTTCTTTAGATAAATTAGTAGATTTAAGAAAAAAAATAAAAAAATTATATGCAAAAGCATTCACAAAAGGAAATTTAAATAAAGCAACAGAAGAATTAGATACAAGATTAAGAGGAGGAAGTAGAATAAAACATACAAAATTAATATTTTTTTATATTGGAATAATAATATCATCTTTATTTTTTTTTATATTATTATCTTTTGTAAAACCAGAAATTGATAATTCTTTTATTCCTTTTTTCCCAGCTTATAATTTTTCTTTTGTAATTATTGAAATTATGATGGGTGTTGGAGTTAATATTGAAATATTAAGAAAATATAGAATTAATTATATTTATATATTTGAAATTGATCCTGATTCGAGATTAGGTTCTGCTGAAATGTTTCAAAATAGTTTTTTAATGTTATCTTGTTGGATGATTTGTTTAGTTTTAACAAAATTAACTTTATGTTTTGGTTTTTTTTCAAGTCAATATTCTTTATTTTCATTAATATTAAATTGTTCTTTAATTTTATTTTTATTTTTCCCTTTTCATTGTATGTATTATTCATTTAGAAGAGGAGTAATAATAACATTAATAAGAAATTTCTTCCCAATAGGAAAAAATACAGTTCGTTTCAAAGACTTTTTATTTGGTGATATATTAACATCATTAAATAAACCATTTGCTTCATTAATATTATCATATTGTTTAATATCATGTGAAAAATGTGGAAAAAATAATATAAGAATAAATGAATGTAATAGAAATACAATACCAGCATTTATAGTATTATTTTATCCTTTTGTAATTAGATTTACACAATGTATAAATAGATATTATTATACAAGAGAAGCTTGGCCTCATTTAGGTAATACTTTAAAGTATATTGGAGGATTATTAAATACTATTTTTAGTTGGTTATATGCTATTAATAAAAAGAAGTTTTTTATTTATCATATTATTGCTGGAATTGCTAGTCAATCTTATATGCTTTTTTGGGATATTTATGTTGATTGGGGACTTGGAAATTTTAAAAGTAAAAATTTCTTTTTAAGGAATAAAATTGTTTATCCTAAGTATATGTATTATTTTGCTATTGTTGTTGATATGATTTTGAGATTTAGTTGGATTAGTAATTTTTTTAAATGGCCTTTTAATTTAGATGATGAATGGAAAAATTTTATTTTGGCTATTTTAGAAGCTTATAGAAGGATTCAATGGTGCGTTTTTAGAATTGAAAATGAAAATACTAATAATCCTGAAAAATATAGAACTATTTTGGCTATTCCTGAATTACCTGTCGATTAATTTTTATTTTTTTTAATTAAAATATTTATTATATTTTTTGTATTAGTGTCATATTTTCAATAGGAGAAAAATAGTATTTAAATTTTATTTAATTGTTTTTTTTTATTTTATATTAATTAAAAAAATTTTAATTTTTTAAGTTATTTTCAAAAATAAATAAATTATAAATTTTATTTTTTACATTATAATATTATATTTGAAACTGGTTTTTTATTAAATAAATAAATTTATAAATGACTAGAAAAAATTTACCTTAGATTTACAATTTTAATCTTATTAATTTTTTATCATAGAATCAATTAATCTATTTGCTTTTTCTATTTCAATTTTACTATCTTCAATAATTTTATAAAATTTTTCATGTTTTTTATCACTTTTTTGTCTATTTATAATTTCCTTTAATTTATTTTTCTTTTCTTTATTTTTTAACATATTCATCATAGTCACATAATCAAATTCCTTTTTTTGTGAAATAATTTTATCAAAAAAATCATTAAATTTCATAGATATTTTTCTTTGTTCAACTAACTTTTCTTTTAAAAAATCATCACTTTTAATTGTAATTTTATCATCTAATTTTTTAAAATATTGATTACATTTTTTTATCATTTTTTTTTCATATTTATTAACATCATCAACTTTATCTTGTAAATTTTCATAATTTAAATCAGCATTTAAAATTAAATCATCTAAACTTTTAATAAATTCTCTATTTCTAATTGGAGGTAATTTTTTTTTTCCTAAAGAAATATTACTTAAATCAATAGTTTTAAAATTATTAATTCTATTATTTATATATTCATAATTATTACTATTATTATTATTTGGAATATCAGTTAAAAAAATTTCTGATTTTGAATTTGAAATATTATTATTTAATATATCAGAAGGTAATTTTATTCTTTTTTTATATTGTAAATTCCTTGAATATATTTTTTTTGGTGTTGCAGATTTTGCAAAATTTTTTCTTTTAAAAACATTATTTTTTTTCTTATAAAATTTATGATGATTTATATTATTAAATATGCTATTTTTTATTTTATTATTTTCTCTTTCTGTATTTGCAATTCCTTTTCCATAATCTAAAGAAAATACTTCTTTTTTTATTATTGATTTATATTCATTTACTAATATTGGAATTCTAGGTAATTTTCCTTTAAATTCTATTAAATTAAATATATGTCCGCTCGAAAAACTTTTAATTTTATCTTTTGACATTGAATTTTTGTTATTGATTTATTTTTGAATTTCTCTTTATAATTATTTTTTTTTAAAAATTGATATTATTATTTTTTTAATAAAATGGAAAATTATAATCAAAATCAATTTTCATTAGGAATAAACAATTTTAATGAAGATAAAGAATATCAAACTGAAAAAAATCAAATTAAAAAAAATCCAAAAAATAAAAGTAATCAAATCATAATTCAAAAAAAGAGATATTCTAGATCACCTAAAGAAAGTATAAATGATAAAAATCAATTATCAAAAAGTAAAGATTCTTTCAAAAATAAAAGAAGTCCTTCACCAAAATTTAAAGAATCATCATATTTAATGCCAAATGATAAAATGAATTATACAATTATAAAAAAAAAAATGAATATTATTGAAGGTAATGAAGATGATTTAAAAAAATTAAGGTTATGTGAAAAAGAATATTTACCAAAAGAAAAAACTTATATCATAACAGAATCTAATTTTAAAAAAATAATGGAATTAGTAAAAGAAAAAGAAAATACTGAAAAAGATTTTGAAAATTTAAATGAAAAAATTAAAACACAAAATGAAAAAATTGTTAGAATAGAAGAAGTTAATAAATTAATTATTTCAAGAAATAATGAATTTATGATGGAAATTAAAAAAACTAAAAAAGAATATGATGATGTAATTCTTGAATTAAATATATATGAAAAAATTATTAATAGATTTATTTATCTTACAAAATATATTTCGAATTTATTCCCTAATGATGAAAGAATATTAAAAATAATAAATGAAGTTGAATTAAATGGGTTATTAAATAATTTTGAAAATTCAAATATATCAATTTCTGATTTAATATCAAAAGATCAAAATGAATTAAATGAAAAGTTAATAGAAAAAACATATCAATTAAGAGATATTGAAGATACTAAATATTTATTTGATAATATTCAAGGAAAAAAAATTCCTCATAATGAATTAACAAAACAATTAACTGATAAATTACAAAGAATAATTGAATTAACTACAAAATATAATAAATTAGAATATAATTATATTTATCTTCAATCTAAATTAAATAATTTAATAGTTGAAAATAATGAACAAATAAATAAAATAAATAAAGAAATTGAAGTATATAAAATCCAGATTTCACAATTAACAAATGAAAAAATTTCTTTAGTTAATGAAAATGAAAAATTAAAAAATAAAATTGGAGAAATGGATAAAAATAACAATAATGAACATTCTATTAAAACACTTAATTCAAATATTAATTCATCTAATTTAAATAATAATTCATTAAAAATAGATGAATTGAATGTAATTATTCAAAATAAAGATAATATGATTAATGAATATAAGAAAAAAATTGAAGTTTTACAAAATGACAATAATATATTAAATCAAACCAAAAATAATTTATTAAAGAGAAGTGATTTTGAAAATAATAAAAATAATGAAATAATATATAATAATAATTATAATAATAATGATAACAAGAATAATATTTCAAAAAATGAAAATAATGAAAATCACTATTATACTGAATTAAATCATGAAAATTATATGAATTTGAATATAAATAATAATTCATTAAATGAAGATAATAAAAATAATTTGCTTCGTCATTCACAGGGTATAAATACAAATAATAAATTACTTAATGAATTTAAAATAAATACTCAATCCTCATATAGAAATAATTATTTTAAAGATGCAAAATTAGATTTAGATATGAAATTGTTAAAGAAAAAAACAATGGAAGATGAAAGAAATATGTATTTTACAGGTGAAGATAAAGAAATTGGTATATTAAATAAAAATATTTATTTGACAAAAATAATATAATTAATTAAAAAATAAAGTATCCTTCAACACGGTATTCAAGCCGCGCACAAACTGGATCCTGTTTTCGTGCAGACAGCCGAAGTTACTGAGATAACACGACTATTAATAATATTACCATTTTTACTAAATAAACAAGTTACTTTTTCAAATATATCAACATAAATTTCATTTTTACTTTTAGCATCATTTGTTATTACAATTGATTTTACTAAAAAAAGTTGATGTACCTTTTTTCCCTTTTTTATTATATACTTATATATATCTTTCTTTACTTTTAAAAAATTGAGAAATTAAATGTTGATATGATATGTTAATGATTGGAAAACTTTAATTCTGTTTTATCTTTTTGAAGAATGGAATTTATTGTATATTTCTTGAATTGTTTTATTCT
>JAJJLH010002343.1:0-25769 GCA_023806865.1 Isotricha sp. YL-2021a | reverse complement strand
GAATTGAAAATTTTAATATTAATTTTTGTGTGTTACCACTACTCATATTTTTATCCATGAATATATTTTAGTTTATCAGTATTTTTTTTTCATTATTATGTTATTTATACTATGAATAGTTATAATAATTAATTGACAAATAGAGATATAAAATGTATACTTATTCGTATGAAAATATTGGAATATAAAATTAATAAAAATTCGGCTTCAAATTCTGCATCAAATAATGATGTGTGTTTTTAGATGCCTTTTTTTTAATTAGTGAATAGAGAAGGCATAAGGCCTTCTTTTTTTTAAGGAGGATAAAATGGATAGAATTTACAATTATTCTGCAGGCCCATCTTGTTTACCACTTGAAGTTTTAGAAGAGGTTCAAAGAGAATTATTAAATTACAAGGGTAAAGGTTACTCGATACTTGAGATGAATCATAGGACAGATGATTATTACGAAATAAATAATGATGCAATGGAAATGCTAAAAAAACTCTTAAATACAAAAGGAAATTATGAAGTAATTTTTATGCAAGGTGGTGGATATTCTCAATTCTCTACTTTCCCTATGAACTTAGCAACAAAAAATGATTTGACTTTATATACCTTGACAGGAAATTTTTCAGAGAAAGCATACATTGAGGGGAAGAGACTTACAAATGCAAAAGTTATTACTTCAAGTAAGGAAACAAATTTTAATTTCATACCAAAGATTACAAAAAATATGGTAGACCAGTCGGCAAAATATTTGCACATTACAGTCAATAACACTGCATTTGGGACTTGTTATCATGAGTTACCTGATACAGGAAATGTTCCACTTGTTGGTGATATGAGTTCAATAATTTTGGCAAAAGATTATGACATAAATAAATTTGGATTAATATATGGTGGGGTGCAAAAGAATTTAGGTGCAGCAGGTGTAACCTTTGTCGTTATAAGAAAGGATTTGATTAATTATGGAATTACAGATTTGATTCCTTCAATGAATAATTATAGTGTTCAACTTGAAAAGGATTCCATTTTTAATACTCCTCCAGTATTTGCAGTTTATATAGTTGATTTGATGCTCCATTGGGTTGAAAGACAAGGCGGAGTTTCTACACTTGAAAAAATTGCAATTGAAAAATCAGGTTTATTGTATGATTTAATTGACAATTCAAATTTTTATAAGGGCACAGCAGTTAGAGAAGACCGTTCGCCTATGAATATAACATTTACTACAGGTAATGAAGATTTGGATTTGAAATTTGTAAAAGAGGCAAGAGAAAATGGTATGATTAATTTGAAAGGTCACAAGGCAGCAGGTGGACTTAGAGCTTCTCTATACAATGCAATGCCTATGGATGGAGCAAAGAAATTGCTCGAATTTATGAAAAAATTTGAAAAGGATAATAAGGTGTAAATATGTTTAGAATTAAAACTTATAATAAAATATCAGAAGTAGGAAGAAAGGCTTTTGATGAAAAATATGAAATAGATGATAATTTAAAAGATTATGATGCAATAATTGTTCATTCAACTCCACTTCACGATGAAAAATTTTCTAATGATTTAAAAGCGATAGTTAGAGTTGGAGCAGGTACAAATACAATTCCTGTTGATGAGTGCACAAAAAAAGGGATAGCAGTATTTAATACACCAGGTGGAAATGCAAATGCAGTTAAGGAATTAACTATAGCATCAATGATATGTGTGGCGAGAAATGTTTTAAATGCTGAGAGATGGGTTACAGGTTTAAAGGGTGAAGATTCAGAACCTGGTAAGGCAGTAGAAAAGGGAAAAGAAGTTTTTAGAGGTCCAGAGATTTTGGGAAAGACTGTTGGGATAATAGGTCTTGGTGCAGTTGGTGGTAGAGTTGCTAAGGCTTGTCAAACACTTGGAATGAAAGTAAAGGGATATGATCCATATTTATCAAATCAAAAGAAAGAAGAGTTAAAACAATATGTTACATTCTTTGATGATGTTGATAGTGTGTATGAAGATAGTGATTTTATATCAATACATATACCATTTACAGAAAAGAATAGTAAATTTTTAAATAAAGCATCAATTGATAAAATGAAAGATGGAGTATACATAATTAATTATGCAAGAGGGCAAGTAGTTGATAATGATGCAATATTAGATGCTATAAATTCTGGAAAAGTGAGAGGCTTTGCAACTGATTTTCCAACTAAGGCTCAACTTGGAAATGAAAGAGTATTTGCAACTCCTCACTTAGGAGCAGGAACACCTGAAGCTGATGAGAACTGTGCAATAATGGCATCAATGCAAATCAAAGAATATTTAGAAAATGGAAATATTATTAATTCAGTAAACTTTCCAAATATAAATTTTGAGAGAGCAAATGGCGATAGAATAACAATACTTCATAAAAATAGTGTAGGTATGTTGGGGCAGATTACAGATATTGTGTCAAGTAAGGGATTAAATATAGAAAATTTAGCAAACAAAGGTAGAGAAGATATTGCATATACTATTCTTGATTTTGACACATCTATTCCAAAAGAATTAAAAGAAGAAATTCAAAATATAAAAGATGTAATGACTGTGAGGATTTTAAAATAATGAATTTAAATGAAGAATTTAATAAAGTTGCTATAAAAGTTCCAAATATTTATTTACCAAATAAAAGTGTTGATTTATCAAAATTTGCAGTTATAGCAGCTGATCAGTTTTCTGCAGAAAAGAAATATTGGGATAAAGTTGAAGCTTATGTGGGAGACAGTGTATCAACATATAATTTATTTATGCCAGAAGCAAGGATGCCAATGACAAAAAAGAAATTAAAAGAAATCACCAAAAATATGAAAGACTATATCGCAGAAAAAAAGATTGAAGAAATAGGTGAAGGTTTTATATATGTAGAGAGAATGACAACTTCTGGAATAAGACATGGTTTAATAGTTTGTATTGATTTAGAGCAGTATAGTTTTAAAAAAAGGGCAAAAACTTTAATTAGACCTACAGAGGGAACAGTAGAAGATAGATTACCAATAAGAATAGATATAAGAAGAGATGCAAAAATTGATTTACCACATGTTTTAATGTTAATCAATGATAGAGATAATTTATTATTTAGTTATTTATCTGAAATATCAAAAAATAAAACTGCAATCTATGATTTTGATTTAATGTTTGGTGGCGGGAATATTAAAGGCTATAAAATTAGTGAAGAAAATGAATTATCTGGCATACTACAAATCTTAAATCAGATTAAAGAAAATTGTGTAGATAATCTAATGTATGCTATAGGAGATGGAAATCATTCACTCGCCGCTGCAAAGATATGTTATGAAGAAAATAAGACTGAATTAAATAGATATGCACTTGTAGAATTAGTAAATATATATGATGAGGGAGTTGAGTTTTTCCCTATAAATAGATTATTAATCAATGTTGATAAAGAAAAATTTAAGAGAGAAGTAAACATAGATATAAATAATCCCCCACCTCTTCAAGATTTACAGATAATATTGGATGAGTTTTTAAAAAATAATAAATCTACAAGACTTGAATATATACACGGAGTAGAGGAGTGTAAGAGACTTGGAAGTATTGATGGAAATATTGCAATAACTTATGACACTTTTGATAAGAGTAATTTCTTTAATGATATTATAAATCACGGAACACTTTGTAGAAAGAGTTTTTCAATAGGAAAAAATATTGATAAGAGATATTATTTAGAAAGTATAAAAATAAAATAATAGGAGGGCAATATGAGTAAATTTATTATTCCAAAAAAATACGAAGCAAAATTAAATTTGCACGACACACAGGTAGGGATAAAGATTGTAAAGGATTACTTTCAACAGTCTTTGGCTTATGAACTTGATTTACTTAGAGTTTCAGCTCCGCTCTTTGTCGATGCGACTTCAGGTTTAAATGACAACTTAAATGGTATTGAGAGACCTGTAGGATTTGATGTAAATTGTAGTGATGATATAAAGTGTGAAGTAGTCCACTCTCTTGCTAAGTGGAAAAGATTAGCACTTTTTAGATATGGATTTAAAGTGGGAAGTGGTTTATACACTGATATGGTTGCGATAAGAAGAGATGAAGAAGTAGATAATATTCATTCCTTCTATGTTGACCAATGGGATTGGGAAAAAGTAATTGAAAAAAAAGATAGAAATTTAGATTTCCTAAAATTAACAGTTAGACATATTTATGAAGCATTAAAAAAGACAGAAAAGTATATGGCTATACAATTTGATTATATCGAAGAAATTTTACCAAAGGAAATATTTTTTATAACATCAGAAGAATTATTAAAATTATACCCAAATGATTCACCAAAGGAGAGAGAATATAAGATTGCAAAAGATAAAGGTGCAGTGTTTATAATGCAGATAGGGAAAGTTTTATCAAACGGTGAAAAGCATGATGGTAGAGCACCAGACTATGACGATTGGGAGTTAAATGGTGATATAATTGTCTATTATCCAATTTTAGATATTGCATTGGAATTATCTTCAATGGGTATAAGGGTTGATGAAGACTCAATGTTAAAACAATTAGAGATTGCTAATTGTATGGAGAGAAAAGATATGCCTTTCCATAAGATGATTTTAGAGAAAAAATTACCATACACTATAGGTGGTGGAATAGGTCAGTCAAGAATTTGTATGTTTTTCTTGAGAAAGGCACATATAGGTGAAATACATTGTTCAGTTTGGCCAAGCAGTGATAGAAAAGAGGCTGAAAATTGTGGAGTTTTATTATTATAATTTATAGTAATATTAGAAAAAAATTAAAATAATTTTATAAATATTTTTTTAAATATTTATATACAAAATAAATAAAATATTGTATAATAATTTCGCTTAACATTAAGCTCAACGGAAAGAAATATAAGCTTATTGTGTTAAGCCCCTTGCTCACATTAAGTGGGACAAAAGTCCAAAAGGAGGAAAGAATATGTATAAGTATGAACTTTGTTTGGTTCTAAAACCAAGCCTTGAAGATGATGCGAGAAATCAAGAAATTGAAAAAGTAAAAGGCTATATTGAAAGGTTTGGAGGAAAGGTATTAGAACCTATTGAAGATTGGGGCAAAAAGAGATTGGCTTATGAAATAAACCACATCAAAGAGGGTTATTATTATTTCATACCATTTGAGGGAGTTTCAAATACTTCAAATGAGGTTGAATCTTTTGTCAGAATAATGGAAAATGTAATACGATTCTTAATTGTAAAAAAGCAATAGGCTTAAATAAATTAAGAAAGAGAGAAGAGTATGAATAGAGTAATATTAATGGGAAGACTAACAAAGGATCCACAAGTTAGTTATTCAACAAAAAATAGTAGTATGGCAATCGCAAGATATACATTGGCAGTAGATAGGAGATTTGCAAAAAAAGAGGAAGGACAGGTAACAGCTGATTTTATTTCTTGTGTAGCATTTGGTAAGGCTGCAGAATTTGCAGAGAAATATTTTCACACAGGACAGAGAGTTTTGATTGAGGGTAGAATTACCACATCAAGATATGAAAAAGATGGACAGACTCAATATAGGACAGATGTTGTTATTGAATCACAAGAATTTGCAGATAGCAAACAATCAAATCAAGGGAGTAGCAAAGAAGAAGACTCTGTAATGGATGGATTTATGAATATACCAGATAGTTTAGATGATGAAGATATGCCATTCAATTAATCAAAAAAATTTGTTTTAAAAGGAGAAATTTTCATGCAACAGGATATGATAGATAATAAACCAGTTAAAGAAAAAGATGGTTTTGATAAAAAAGATAAAAAATATGTATTAAAGAGAAAAAAGAGAACATGTGCATTTTGTACAAAAGGAGCACCAGCTATAAGTTATAAAGATGATAAGATGCTTAGAAAGTTTATATCAGAGAGAGGTAAGATATTACCAAGAAGAGTTACAGGAACTTGCCAAAAGCATCAAAGAGAATTAGTTGTTGCAATAAAAAGAGCAAGACATGTTGCTATATTACCATATGTTATAGAATAATTAATTACTCCCGTATCTCGGGAGTATTTTTCTATGAGGAGGTTTTGATGAAAACACAAATTGTAATAATGGCTGCAGGTATAGGTTCAAGATTTGGAGAGGGGATAAAACAACTCACTCCACTTGGTCCAAATGGTGAATTAATAATTGATTATTCAATTAAATATGCATGTGATGCAGGATTTGATGAAGTTGTTTTTGTTATAAGAAAAGAGATTGAAAAAGAATTTGAAGAAAAAATTGGTAAGAGATTAAGAGATAAGATTAGTTGTAAATATGCTTATCAAGAGATAGATATGTTGCCAAATGGATTCACCCCACCAGATGGTAGGACAAAACCGTATGGAACAGCTCATTGTATTTTATGTGCAAAAGATATTATTGATAGTCCTTTTATTGTTATAAATGCAGATGATTATTATGGTAGAGATGGTTTTGTAAAAATCCATAATTTTTTGGTTAATAATAGTGATAATTCAAATGATAAAATTAATATGTGTATGGCAGGTTTTATTATAGAAAATACTTTATCTGATAATGGAACAGTGACAAGAGGTATTTGTAAAAAAGATGATAGTGATAATTTAATTACTGTAAATGAAACATACGAAATAGAAATGGTAAACGGTGAAATCAAAGGAAAAAACGAAGATGGTGTTGAATTAAAAATTGAAAAAAACAGTTTAGTTTCTATGAATATGTGGGGGCTTCCAGCTAAATTTTTAGATAAATTAAATGATAGATTTATAAAATTTTTAGAAAAGAATAATGATAATATTAAGAGTGAATTTTTACTTCCGTTAGTAATTGATGATATGATAAAAGAGAGAGAAGGGGTAGTCAAAGTTTTACCCGTAAATGAAAAGTGGTATGGAATTACTTATGCGAGTGACAAAGAAAAAGTAATGACTGCATTAAAAAATATAGGAAATATTATTTAATGAATATAAAAAAATTATTAAGCCCTAAAAAAATTGCGATAATTGGTATAAGTGAAGATAAAGGCTTTGGAAAATCTCTATATACAAATATGAAAAATTTTAATATGAATACTGATGATGTATATTTTGTAAATCCAAAGAGAGATTTTTTATTTGATAAAAAGTGTTTTCACTCAATCAGAGATATAGATTGCACTATTGATTTAGCAATTATTTGCTCTAATAAACATTCAATAGTGAATATTATAAGGGAATGTCATACTGCAAAAGTTGAAGCATTCGTAATATATGCAAGTGGATATACAGAGACAGGGGATTTGGATTCAAAAAAATTAGAAGATGAATTAATTAGTGTATCAAAAGAATTAGATGTGGCAGTGCTTGGTCCTAATTGTGCAGGTTTTGTAAATTTTATTGATAATATTCAAGGCTTTGGCTTTCTCACAGAAAAGAGGGATAGAAAGGGAAATATTGCATTCTTATCTCACAGTGGTCAGTTTTCATTATCAATGATGGATGCAAATCAAATAAAAATGTCGTATGACATATCTATAGGAAATGCAAAAATTACAACAATTGAAGATTTTTTATTATATTTAGTAGAAGATAAGGATACTCAAGTAATCTCTGCATACATAGAATCAATTACAAGTTTTGAAAAATTTGAAGAATTTTTAAAGAAATTAAATATTTTAAATAAAAAATTTGTCGTTATGAAATCAGGAATTTCAAAAAATTCAAGAGAGATACTTGAAAGGCATACAGCAAGTTTTGAAGATGACAAAAAAGTGGATAAGTTTTTTGAATTGTCTAAAAAATATAATGTGTATATTGCAGATGATTTTGAAGAATTAATAACTCTTTCAAATATGTTGTCAGTTTTTAAAACAATGCCAAAAAACGACAATGTGTGTTCTATGAATATGTCTGGTGGTGTTGCTTCACTAATGAGTGATATAGGTGACAAATTTAATATTAATTTTAAAGAGTTTAATCCTGAAATTAGTAAATATTTAAAAGAACAAATGCCAGAATATGCATCAGTTCATAATCCACTTGATATGACTATTACTATGGCTTATGATACAGAACATTTTATAAAAGTTTTGGAATTAATAATGAAAGATGATAGTATTGGAATTGTCACTATCGGCTATACTCTATTATTAAATATAGATGATGAGTGTATATATCATTTGTATGATGCACTATATGATATTGTAAAAGTGAAAAAATATACTAATAAACCGATTTGCTTAATACCAATTTTTTCAGGGACAAGAAATTATGAATTTCAAGAAAAATTGAGAGATTTAAATATACCAATACTTTCTACACCTATGTATGCTTTTAGTAGTTTAAGAAAAATATTTGATAATGTTTTGAAGTAATGAACAGAGAAGAAAGTAACAATTTATCAAAGGGAAAGAGTAGAAAAAAAGGAAGTCTGGAAAATATAACAAATAAAAATAAGAAACTTGGAATTTTGGTTTGTATTTTTATTACATTTTCTATTTTTTTTGTGCTATTAATTTTTAATATTGTATTTAAAAAATATGATTCTTATGAGGTCTTATCAAAAGAATACTTTTCAAATAGTGATAACAGTAATTATGAACAAATAAAATATTTTAAATTTAAAAATGGTTTAGTTAGGTATTCTTCTGATGGAGTTAGTTTTATAAATAAATCATTAAAGATTGATTGGTCTGTCGCATATAATTTAAAAAATTTAATAGTAGATATAAGTGAAAATTATTTTACCATATCAAGTTTGTCAGGAAATGAAATTATAATCTTTGATGAAATGGGAATAAAGGGTAGGACAATGACTGAATATCCTGTCCAGAGAGTTAAGATATCTGATAATGGTTATTTATATGCATTGCTCAGTGTAGATGCAACTTCTTATATTTTTGTATATGATAAATTTGCAAAAAAACTTGATATAACAATTAAATCTCTATTAAATGTTGATGGGCTCGCAGTTGATATGGATGTATCAAATGACGGAACTGAATTATGTGTAGATTATGTATATTTAAGTGATGATAATTTAAGGACAAAGGTTGTCTATTATAATTTTGGTGAAGTTGGAAAGTTTACTAATTCAAAGAGAATAGTAGGAGCTTTTGATAATGTTTATAATGATGATTTTGTAGCTTCAGTTAATTTTTTTGATAATTACAATTCGCAATTTGTGTTTGATAATGGATTAAGTTTCGTATCAACAAGAATTTTAAATTCCCCTGAGATTACAAATAGTTATAATTATGAAAATATTTTGTCATTTACATATTCAAATGATTATTCCGCTATTGTAATAAATGAATTGGGAAATAAAAGATTATTGATTTTTGATAAGATGGGAAAAAAGATTTCAAATGTAGATATAGATTTTCAATATGATAATTTTTATATAACAGAAGATTTGATTATTTTTATAAATAAAAATAGGGTTGTAGGAATTACTGATAAGGGAATTACAAAATTTGATGTCCTATTTAGTGATGATGTGTATTATATTTCAAAGAGAAATAGAGTGATAGTTAGTGAAATGTTAGTTGCAACTAATAATTATATTCAAACTGTTTTGTTAAAATAATTATTTAAATATAATAACAGTTGCCCCATCTCCACCTTCATTATACTCACCTAATCTAAATTCATTTATAAAATTTAATTTTTTTAAGTGCTTGTGAATAGTGTTTTTAAGTGCCCCTGTTCCTCTACCGTGTATAATTCTACAAGTTGGAATATTTGATAAATAGGCATCATCTAAATATTTATCAAGTGCAATTAGTGCTTCGTCAGTTGTCATACCGATTAAATTTATTTCATTAGATATAGTTTGTGATTTTTCGTATTTGATTTTTGACTGATTGTGGTATTCATGTATTTTTACTCCATCGATTGTGATGTTATGTTTTTTGATTAATTCGAGTTCCCTTAGATTTACAAGTGTCTTTACAATTCCAATTCTCACAAATAAATTATAATTTCTATCAGGAAGAGTTTCTACTATTCCTTCAGCATTTAAACTTGGTATTTTTACAGTGTCGCCAATTTTTATTTTTTTAGGTGATAGTGGTTGTGCCACTCCTTTTATCTTAGTTTTTAAATTATCTTCTATATTTGAGATTTTAGTATTAATATTTGTCTTTAAATCTATTATGCTCTTTTCATTATTCTTTACATTTGATAAGAATACATTTGCCTCATTTTTTGCATCTTCAAGTATGGTTTTTGATTTCTTATAAGCATTTTGAATAATGGTTTTTTCTGCTTTTGAGATTTCTCTCTGTCTGTTTTGGATTTTTATTTTCAAATCTTCTAAATATTTTTTTTCTTTTTCAAAATCTGTCTTTTCTCTTTCCAAATTACTCTTGTCAAATTCAAGTTTTGATATTAAATCTTCAAATTTTATATTCTCTGTATCCATCATACTCTTTGCAGTATCTATTATTTTTTTATTCATACCAAGTTTTTCACTTATCAAAAATGCATTGGATTTACCAGGGATACCCATAATTAGTTTATAAGTAGGCATTAAATTATTAATATCAAACTCAAATGAGCCATTTAAAATATTTTTATTTTGTAGTGCATATATTTTTAATTCAGAATAATGTGTAGTAATAATTGATAAAATATTTTTTTCTATTAAATATTCAAGTATTCCCATTGAGAGATGTGCCCCCTCGACAGGGTCAGTTCCTGTGCATATTTCATCAATAAGGCATAGAGATTTTTCCGTAGCATTATTTAGTATATAGATAATTCTTTTAATATGAGCAGAAAAAGTTGATAAATTTTGTTCAATACTTTGTTCATCTCCAATATCAGCAAAGATATTATCAAAATATGAAATTTCTGAATTATTATCAGTAGGGATATACATTCCAGATAAGCCCATAAGGTGAATTAGTCCTATAGTTTTTAGACATACTGTTTTTCCACCTGTATTTGGGCCTGTAATAATTAAACATTTGTAAATATCACTAATATTTATATTTAGAGGGACACATATTTTTTTATCTATTAGAGGATGCTTTGCATTTATTAGATTTATATATTTATTATTATTTATGATAGGTTTTGTGTGTGAATTAGAAATCGCATATTTTAGTTTTGCAAAAATAAAATCAAGATTTGAAATTACATCGCAGTTAGTAGTGATTTCATCAATATGATTAGATATTTTTTTTGTGAGTTCTGTTAGAATTTTATAGATTTCATCCTGTTCTAAAATTTCAAGGTTTGTTAATTTATTTGATAACTCTACAACTTCAAATGGTTCAATGAATACTGTAAAAGTTGAATTACTTGTATCTTGGACAATTCCTTTTATTTTTGATTTGTATTCATTTTTAAAAGGTAAACAATATCTATTGTTTTTTGTTGCAATAATAGGTTCTTGCAAAAAATTTTTATATTTATTTAGTAATGAGTTTAGAGAGTTTGATATTTCTTCATTAATTTTTGTTTTTTCTATTCGTATACTTTGTAGTTTTTCACTTGCACTTGATGAAATATTATTTTCATCAATGATGATTTTTTTTATTGAAGAAATAATATTATCGATAGGATTTAACTGCTTAAAATATTTACATAAATTATTTGTTATATCACTATTTTCATAAGATATAACTATATCTTTTATTGATATTAAAAAATTTTTAATATTAATAATCTCTTCTATTGATAGTGTTATTTGCTTTTTTATTTTTTGAATCACATTTTCTTTATCTTTTATATCTACAAAATTAAAATCAATATTATTTAGTAAAAATTGATTTGCACTATCTAATTCATCGAGTGCCTCATTGGTTTTATCTACACTATCAAGTTTATTAATGTTGATACATTTGTTTTTTCCATCCTCAGTTTTTGCATATGTAGATAGTGATATTTTAATTTTGTTAAAATCTAAAATTTTACTTGATATTTCCATATATTCTCCAAGAAATTATATTGATTTAATCAAATGATAACACAAAACCTAATGTTTGTCTATTTTAAGGCATTTTATTATATTGTATATAAATATTTTATTTAATTTTTGTAGCATTATTATATATTGAATTTTTACCATTTTTGTGATATCATTAAAAAATACAAAATTAAGGAGTTAATATGTTAAAGATAATTGTTGTTATATTTTATGTAATAGTATGTTTAGGGCTTGCAGGTTTTATATTATTACAAGAAGGAAAAAGTGCTGGACTTGGAAGTATAGCTGGTATGGCTGATAGTTATTGGTCTAAAGCAAAAGGAAGGTCTATGGAAGGTCACTTAAACAAAATAACTACTGTATTAGCGATTTTGTTTTTGGTTATATCTTTTGTTTTAAATATAATTTGGTAAAATTTTAAGTAGCAAATTTTATTAAGTAATTATAAAGTTTAAGTTAATTTTAAGAAGGCACATCTTATAGTATAAACTTGGATGTGTTTTTTGTTGAATAAGGGAAGTATTTAATGAGCATAAAATTAAATTTAAAATCTGAATATATAGGAATTTATCGTTTAGTAAATAGAAAGTTTTCTTTTGTTACTATAAATGTAAAAGGGATTGATATAGATGTCTATGTATCAAGTAGAGATAGTTTGTTTTCTCTTGATGGGGATGAGGTTTTAATAAAAATAACAAAACAGAGCATTGGCAGTAAAAATTATGAGGGAAAAATTTTAAGGGTTTTAAATCGTAAGACTGATAAAATTATAGGTGTATTTAGTAATAATAAACAATATGGCTTTGTAGTTCCGATAAATAAAAAAATATATTTTGACATACACATAGATAAAAAATTTATAAAGGGTGCAACTAATGATTCAATTGTTGTTTGTAAAATTCTTAGTTTAAAAAATAAATCTAAAAACCCAGAAGGGATGATAATGGAAGTTATAGGAGATAAAAATGCACCTAATATACAAATGCTATCTATTATAAAAAATTATGATATAAAAACGGAATTTGATAGTGATGTAATAGAAGAGTCAAAAAAAATTAGCGAAGTTGTTGATAAAAATGAATATAGTTATAGAAGAGATTTAAGAAATTTGTTGACAGTAACGATTGATGGTGATGATGCAAAAGATTTAGATGATGCAATATCAATAGAAAAATTGCGAAATGGAAATTTTAAATTATATGTGTCAATTGCGGATGTATCTCACTATGTGAAAGAGAAAACTGCCCTTGATAGAGAAGCACAAATTAGAGGAAATTCAGTGTATTTAATTGATAGAGTGATACCAATGCTACCAAAAACACTTTCAAATGGAATTTGCTCTTTAAATGAAAGAGAAGATAGGTTGACTATGACTTGTGAAATGGAAATTGATGATAAGGGAAATGTTGTAGATAGCGATATATATGAATCTGTAATAAACAGCGATAAGAGAATGTCATATTCAAATGTTCATAAAGTTTTAAATGGTTTGGAAGTTGATGGTTATGAAGGTTTTAAACCAATGATATTTTTAATGAGTAAATTATCAAACATTTTACAAAAGTGTCGAGATAAAGAGGGTTATATTTCTTTTAATTTGAGTGAGAGTAAAATTGTTGTTGATGAAAATTTACATCCAATTGATATTAAAGTTTATGAAACATATGAGTCAAATAAGATTATAGAAACATTTATGGTAATTGCAAATTATACTGTAGCAAAAAGATATTTCTTTTCAAAAATTCCTTTTTTATATAGAGTTCATGAAAAGTGTGATATTGAAAAAATTAAAAAATTATCAATGGTTTTATCAAACTATAATATTTCTTTAAATTATAAAAAAGATGTCAGTGCAAAACAAATTCAAAAGGTTTTAAAAAATCTTCCTAATGAACCATATAAATATGTAATTGAAAAAATGGTACTTAGAGCAATGAGTCAGGCAAGATACTCAGATGTATGTTTGGGACATTTTGCACTCGCAATTAAATATTACACACATTTCACATCTCCTATAAGGAGATATAATGATTTGATGATACATAGAATTATAAAACAAAATATTCACAATGAATTAGATAAAAAGAGATTAAATTTTTATGAAAAAAATTTGTCTGATATAGCAGAACACATATCAAAAACAGAGAGAACAGCAATTGATTGCGAGAGAGAAGTTGAACAATACAAAAAATGTGAATATATGGAAGATAAAATTGGAAATGAATACATTGGAATGATATCAAGTGTTACAAATTTTGGTTTTTATGTTTTACTTGATAATACTATAGAGGGTTTAGTCCCAATAAATACTTTGAATGGATATTATGATTTTATTGATTACATGATGGAATTAGTTGCAGAAAAAGGCGGAGATAGATTTAGTATTGGGATGAAAGTTAAAATAAAGGTGTCGAGCATTGATTTGGGGCTTAGAACTATTGATTTTAAGTATTTGGGGAGAGCTTAATATGACAAAATTAATTTCAAATAATAAAAAAGTTTATCATAATTATTTTGTAATTGAAACATATGAAGCAGGCATAGTGCTAACAGGGACAGAAATAAAATCACTTAGACTTGGAAATTGCTCTATATCGGAAAGCCTATGTAAAATTTTTAATATGGAAGTATTTGTGCATGGAATGAATATAAGCCAATATGAAAAAGGAAATATTTTTAATGTTGATTCTATGAGGAGTAGAAAATTACTATTACATAAATCAGAAATTAAAAAATTATATGGGACATTAAAAGAAAAGGGATATACACTAATACCTTTAAAAGTATATTTTAAGGATAGTTTGGTTAAATTAGAAATTGCTCTCTGTAAGGGTAAGAAAAATTATGATAAGAGAGAAGATTTAAAAAAGAAAAATATAAAAAGAAATTTGGAAAGAGATTTTAAAGGTTCAAGCATAAAGGTATAATTTTAATTATAAATGAAATTTATTTTGTCTGTGTTTAGTAATTTTTTATAAATAATTTCTCTATTTTTATCAAAGAGTGTGTCTAATATATTAATTTCTGTTTTTTCGTTATTTAGTAAGTTGTTATTTTTTAGGTAATCAAAACATTCATTAGCAGGTATTTCGGTGTTTGATGTTATATAGCAGTTATTATTAGTATATTTTTTAAATATTTCTTTTGCAAATTCAAAGTGTGTGCAGGCAAGTAATATATCGTCAACTTTTTCATAATTAATTAATAATGTCCTTATATAATCATCTAAATCAGTGCTTTGTAAATTTCCACATTCTACAAGTCTAACTATTTTATCCGCTGGGATTATTTCTATATTAAAATACTTTTTAAAAATTCTAATTTCTCTCTTTATAAATTTGCTATTTTTTGTAGCAGTTGTAGATACAATTAAAATATTCTTTAAATCTGTAGTCTTATCTGCTATAGGTTTTTTATTTATAAATTTAAAAATTATATTATGATTTCTTATAACTTGATTTTTTTCATTCAATAAAATATTTTTTAAATTTGGAAAAGTGCCAAAGAGTTTGATATTTGGAAATTTTTTTGAAAGTTCATCGTATGAATTAACAGTAGCGGTATTACAAGCTATTACTATTGATTTTACACCAAAACTTAGTAATCTTTTCACAGATTCTATTGATAGTTTTATTATTTCATCGGTAGTTTTTGTGCCGTATGGGTTATTTTTACTATCTGCTAAGTATATATATTTTTCATTTGGCATTATGTTTATAAGGTTTTTTAATACACTTAAACCACCGAGACCTGAGTCAAAAACACCTATATAATCGACTTTTTTCATAATTTACTTATTTTATCAAATGTGTTAAAATAATTCAATATTTGGAGGAAGTTTAATGAAAATTTTAATGGAAGAATTGATGTCAAAACATACAAGCTTTAAAATTGGTGGTTCAGCTGATGTTTTTGCAATACCTGCTAATGAAAATGAATTAATTGATTTGATTAAATTTTTAAGAGAGAAACATATCATATATTATATTGTAGGCAAGGGAACAAATTTATTAGTATCCGACAAAGGGCTCAGAGGTTGTGTAGTAAATATATTTGAAGAGATGTCAAAAATTACTGTTGTTGGGAATAAGATAATGGCAGAAGCTGGAGCACTAATGGTTCAGGTTGCTGATGAAGCTTGCAATAATAATTTAACAGGTTTTGAACCTCTTTGTGGAATACCAGGGACTGTTGGCGGTGCAGTTAGTATGAATGCAGGTGCATATGATACTGAAATAAGTGATTTCATAGTGAGCGTTGATGTCATAGATGAAAATAATAAAATTATAACTCTTAGAAAAGATGAGTTAGATTTTTCTTATAGACATTCAATAATTGAAGAAAAGGGATATATAGTTACAAAAGTTAGATTTGATTTAAGATTAGGCGATGAAGAAACTATAAGAAAAAAAATGTCTCAGTTTACAGAACTTAGGACAAGAAAGCAACCACTTGAGTATCCATCGGCAGGTTCAGTGTTTAAGAGACCAGAGAATGCCTTTGCATCACTACTTATCCAAGAGAGTGATTTACAGGGAGAATCAATAGGTGGTGCTGAAGTTTCAAGAAAGCATGCAGGTTTTATAGTCAATATGGATAATGCTACTGCAAAAGATGTGTATAAATTGATACAGAGAATTCAAGATAGAGTAAAAACTTACTATAATATTGATTTGGAGCCAGAAATTAAAATATGGGGCAAGTTTTAAGTAATTCGTTTAATAATAAATTAAAGAATGAGATAAAGAGTAATAAGGAATTATTAAAAAAAAATATTTGGATTAGGGATGAATATTTAAAATGTGGTTATATAAATAATCCTAAAAAAGAGCATAGGGTTCAGTTTAATTTTAAAAATATAGATGATGCAAATCTTTTAGTAATAAAACTTTTAGAGAATGGAATAAATGCAAAAATTTCTATTATGGATAAAAAATATATTGTATATATAAATGATGTAAATAGTATAAAGTCCTTATTAAAATTATTATCGGCAAGAGAAAGTTTATTAGTATTTGAAGAAGAGTCAAATAATAAAAATTTAAATTCAAATATAAATAGAATAGTTAACTTTGAAGTTGCAAATATAAAAAAAGCGACAAAGTCAGGTTTGAAACAAGTAGAAGATATAAAAAAATTATTAGAGTATAAGAATTTAAATGATTTTGATAAAAATATTCGTGTTGTAATTGAAGCGAGATTAAATAATCCAAATGTATCTCTTAGTGAATTAGCTGGGATTATTGGAAATATTTCAAAAAGCACTTTGAATCATAGATTTGCAAAAATAAGAAAAATGTTGAGTGGGGAATAAATAATGAGTTTTTCACATTTACATTTACATACAGGTTTTAGCTTGCTTGATGGTGCAGGTAGAATAAAAGATTTAATAAGCAGGGCAAAAGAATTGGGACAAAAGTCTATTGCTATAACTGACCATGGAGTAATGTTTGGTGTGATAGAGTTTTATGAAGAGGCAATAGTTAATGGAATAAAACCAATAATTGGATGTGAGATATATGTGACAAGGGGTAGCAGATTTGATAGAGTCCGTGAAGAAGAAAAATATCATTTAATTTTATTGTGTGAAAATAATATAGGCTATAAAAATTTGATTAAAATTGTATCTGCAGGATTTGTTGATGGATTTTATTATAAGCCAAGGGTAGATTATGAAATATTAAAAAAATATAGTGAAGGATTAATTTGTCTATCTGCTTGCCTTGCTGGTGAAGTTCAAAAGGAATTAACTAAAAATCAATATGAGGCTGCAAAAAATAGAGCTAAAAATTACATTGATATTTTTGGAAAAGATAATTTCTTTTTGGAAATACAAAACCACAATTTAAAAGATGAAATA
Organism: Isotricha sp. YL-2021a; assembly: GCA_023806865.1. Taxonomy (NCBI): domain Eukaryota; phylum Ciliophora; class Litostomatea; order Vestibuliferida; family Isotrichidae; genus Isotricha; species Isotricha sp. YL-2021a. The sequence continues at coordinate 8,038 of JAJJLH010002343.1, read as the reverse complement.
TTCATACAACCACTTCTCATACAATTGTCAAAGGATTTGGATGTAAAACTTGTTGCTACTAATGATGTTCACTATACTTTAAGGGAAGATAGTTTTGCTCATGACTGTTTAATATGTATGCAGACAAATTCAAAATTAAAAGATGATGATAGAATGAAGTATATAGGTGAATACCATTTAAAGTCAGAAGAAGAAATGTTGTCAGCATTTAAATTTTATCCAGAGGCAGTTACTAACACTGAAATAGTTGCAAATAGATGTAATGTAAATATAGAATTTGATGAAAGCATTTATAATGATATAGTAAAAGATTTTAATAAGAATAAAGAAAAAAATGGCATAATAGATGCATCTTATGGATATATTGATTTAGTTAAAAAGTGCAAATACCATGTTCCTAAATTTGATATTCCAGATGGACTTACAAATACTGAATATCTAAAAAAACTTGTTTTTGATGGTATTAAAGATAGATATGATGTAGTAACTGATGAAATTAAAAATAGAGTAGAATATGAATTAAATACAATTATAGATATGGGTTTTGTAGATTATTTTTTGATTGTATGGGATTATATAAATTTTGCAAAAACTCATAATATACCAGTAGGGCCAGGGAGAGGTTCAGGGGCTGGTTCTGTTGTCGCATATATATTAAAAATCACTGATATAGATCCAGTAAAGTATGGTCTCATTTTTGAAAGATTTTTAAATCCATATAGATTTTCTATGCCCGATATTGATACAGATTTTAGTAAGGATGGTAGAGATGAGGTAATAGATTATGTTAGAAAAAAATATGGTGATGACCATGTGGCACAGATTGTGACATTCTCTACCCTTGCACCAAGAAATGCTATTAAATCTATAGGAAGAGTAATGGATGTGCCATATGCAAAAACTGATGCACTTACAAAACTTGTTCCATATAATTCCACAATAGATGATTTGTTAAATAGAAACATTGATGAATTTAGTTCAGAGAATAAGTTAAACATTATAAATTTTAGAAGACAATATGAAGATGATGAACAAGTCAAGATTATACTTGATACAGCACATAGGATTGAAAATGTACCAAGTGCAAGTTCCATACATGCATCAGGAGTTTTAATAGCACCAAAAGAAGTAACTGAGTTTATACCACTTGCAAGAAGTAAGGATGAAATTATAACTACTGAGTTTACTATGACTGATCTTGCCCACATTGGAATGTTAAAAATGGATTTTTTGGGACTCAGGAATTTAACCGTTATAAAAAATTGTGTAGATGATATAAAAAAGTTTTTGAATGTAGAAATTGATTTAGAAAAATTAGATTTAACTGATGATAAAATTTACGATATGATTTCTAATGGTGATACTTTAGGAGTATTTCAACTTGAATCTGATGGTATGACAAGTTTTATGAAGAGGCTAAAGCCAAATTGTATTGAAGATATAATTGCAGGAATAAGTTTGTATAGGCCAGGACCTATGGATTATATTCCAAAATACATTGAGGGCAAAAATAGTCAAGATAAGATTCAATATGACTGTGAAGAATTAAAAGAAATATTATCACTTACATATGGATGTATAGTATATCAAGAACAAGTTATGCAAATAGTCCAAAAGTTAGCAGGTTATAGTTTTGGTAGAGCAGATGTAGTTAGATATGCGATGGCGAAAAAGAAAGAAGAAATACTTGTTAAGGAGAGACAAAATTTTATATATGGGAATGTTGAACTTGGTATAGATGGATGTTTAAAGAGAGGAATAAGTGAAAAGATTAGTAATAAAATATTTGATGATATGATGAAATTTGCAAAATATGCATTTAATAAACCTCATGCAGCATCTTATGCAATACTTGGCTATCAAACTGCATATTTAAAATATTATTACAGAGTATATTTTTATTGTAGTATATGTAATTCAGTAATAGATAAGAGAGATGAATTAAAGAGATATGTTAGTAGCATAATGAGTGAGGGTATAAAAATTTTGCCACCTGACATAAATAAATCTGATGCAATTTTTACTGTCGAGGGTAATGATATAAGAATGGGATTTGCTGCATTAAAAGGTATTGGAGACAATGTAGGTTATGATATATTGAATGAGAGAAATGAAAATGGTGAATTTTTAAATTTTACGAATGCAATAAATCGTATATCAAGAAAGAATGTAAATAAAAAAGCAATTGAGAGTTTAATTCTATGTGGTTCGTTTGATTTGTTTATGGGTAGCAGAAGACAAAAGATGTTAGCATTTCACGATATAGTAAATGGTAATAAAGAGGAATTGGGTAAAACAATTTTTGATTTTTTAGATGTAGAAGATATAAAAAAGAGTGATGATGAAGAATTATTTGAGCCATATACAGATATTAAAGAATATGCATATGATGAAAAATTATTTTTGGAGAAAGAAATTTGTGGAATTTATTTAACAGGAAATCCACTACTTAAATATAAGAGTTTCATAGATAAAAATGTAAATCTAGATTCAAATTTATTATTTGGGAATTCTAGTGAACAAGAAAATGTAATAGATATAGATGGCAAATATATAAAAACAGTTGTCCTTATAAATGATGTGAAGTATAAAATGAAAAAAACAAAATGGGCAATTATTAATGTAGAAGATTTATATAATGAATTTGATGTAATTGCTTTTAGTAAAATTATAGATTTGTCTGAATCAATTTTAGAACCAAATAGTGTAGTTGTCGTAGAGGGAAGAGTTCAATTTAGAAATAGTGATAAGGGAGAAGTAATTGCTGATAAGATAAGGCAATTAATAGGGGTTTTATGGATTAGAGTTGAAACAGAAGAAATTTATGAAGATTTGTCAAGAGAAATTGATGATGTGGTAGAGGGTTATCAAGGAATTGATAAATGTATGGTTTACATAAATGACACGAAAAAAACAATCGAATTAAAATATACAACTAAAATTAATGATTTTATGTTAAACAATTTAGTTGAAGTTGTAGGAAGAGATAATGTAAAGGTTACATATAGATGATTAATGATTTTTTTAATAAAAAAATAAATGAAATCTATGATAGATTTAATAAAGATATTGATTATTTTTATACAGAGATTTCAAATGAACATTTAAATGAAAATACAAATATTTATAATAATTATATTGTTTATTTGACAGGTTTTACAGGTGATACTGCAACACTTTTATGTAGTGTAGACAAAAAGTATTTATTTGTTGATGGTAGATTTACAATACAAGCAAAAAATGAAGTTTTTAGTGATGTAAAAGTTATTGAAATAGGCAAAAATAATTCAGTCTATGATGAAATAAAAAGAATAGTTAAAAATAAAAAGATAGTTTTAATAAATCCGAAAATCCATTCTATAGAGAAAATTAAAAAATTAATTAAAATATTTGATGAAATAGATGTAAAATATATTTTTGATGTTAGCTTAAATAGATTAGAGCAAGTTAAGGTAGATTTAAAGTTAATCGATAATAAATATTTGAATGATGATACGAGTAATAATATAATTAAATTCAAAGAAAAATTAATAAAAAAGTATCAAGAAAGTTTTATATACATTACATCTGATTTGGTAGAGATAATAAGTTTTTTGAATATTAGAAATTTTAGTTTTAAAAATTTTGATTTGACATTTAACTCATTTTTAATAATTACAAATAAAGATACAATTTTTTATACAGATTGTGAATTAGATAAAAAACTCAATAAAAAAACTCATCTATATAAAGATGAGTTTTTTTATTTTTTTAAAAAATTTATAAAACTAATACTTCATCGCCAGATTTTGCTTCACCATCTTCAATTACTTCTACAAAAATTCCTTCTCTTGGCATAACACAATCACCAGCTTTTTTTCTTATTTCACAATCACTATGACACTCTTTCCCTATTTGTGTAACTCTACACTTTGCAGTTCCTATTTTTAAAAATGTTCCTATTGGTAATTTATATAAACATATTCCCTTATCTATTAAAATATTTTCAGCAAAATCTCCTGCTTTTAATTCAAAATCTATATGTTCTTGAACTTTTTTCACACTATCAATACTCAGTAAACTAACTTGTCTATGCCAATCCCCAGCATGTGCATCTCCAACTATTCCAAAATGGTTTTTTAATACAACTCTATCAACAGGTTTTTTTTGCAAACCTTTTTTTTCACTTATACACACAGCTATTATTTTTGATTTTTCATTTGCACAATCTGCACTTCCCTCACCATTTAACATATCTAATCCATGTTTTACTGGTTCTATAACACTCATAATGTTTTCCTCCGCTGCTTTTTTACTTCCTGGTAAATTTATTATTAAAGTTCTATTTCTAATCCCACTAACTGCCCTTGACAAAATTGCCTTATTTGTTATTTTCAAACTCTCATATCGCATTAATTCAGGGATACCCCTTATTTCTTTTTCTATTATGTTTAAAGTTGCCTCTGGTGTGTTGTCCCTTGGAGAAAACCCTGTCCCTCCTGTAGTTATGACAAGAGAAAGCTTTATATCATCAGAACACTTTATTAATTCTTTCTCAATTATATCTCTATCATCTGGTATTATATTTGTATATTTAACGACAAAATTATTTTTTTTCAAAATCTCTACAAGATTTGGCCCAGATGTATCTAATCTTTCTCCTTTTGAACCTTTATCACTGATAGTTATAACTCCTGCACTATACACATTACCCTCCTATTTGATTCATATTTCTATTTGCTTTACTTCTCTCACTATATGACAATAAATCATGTTGTTCTGGTTTGCTTAAAATTGCAAACTTTAATTTTTCATAAATCTCATCTTCACTAAGCCCTTTTATATTTATCTCATTACTTGAATGTAGACAAGGTTTTATCTTTCCATCAGCAGTAATTCTAAGTCTATTACACTCATTGCAAAAGTGATTACTAACAGGACTTATAAACCCAATATTTCCTTTTGCATTTTTTAATTTATATAATTTTGCAACTCCACCATCAGAATCAATTTTTTGTAAATCATATTTTTCTAATTTTTTTAATACTTCTCTATAGCTTATATAAGCATCTTCTTTAAAGTCTCCACTATCATACATAGGCATTAATTCTATAAATCTACAATCTATTGGTTTATCAATTGTAAATTTTATAAAATCTTCTACCTCGTCATCATTAAACCCACCAATTAAAACTGTATTAATTTTGATTTTTTTAAAATCTAATTCAACTGCTTTATTAAATCCCAAAAGTGCATCTTTTAAATTACCTACACCTGTTATATATTTATACTTATCTTCTTTTAAACTATCTATACTTATATTTACTCTATCAAGCCCAGCATCTTTTAAATCTCGACCTAATTCTACTAATTTTATTCCATTAGTTGTTATACACAAATCTTCAATTCCATCTATTGATTTTATATTTTTAACTATTGAAACAATATTTCTCTTTAATAATGGCTCTCCACCAGTCAGCCTAATTTTTTTAATGCCAAGTTTTGCTCCTGCTCTCACTACACTGATTATTTCTTCTTCACTAATAATATCTTCCCTAGATTTCGCATCAGTTGGGTTAAAAGGCATACAATATCTACATCTCAAATTACACCTATCAGTTAATGAAATTCGCATATATGTAATTTTTCTACCAAATTTATCTATCATATTTAAAGTTTTTAAGTCTCCAAATAAAATTTTTATAATTTTAACAATTATACACTAACTAATATTAAATATCAAATTTATTATTTAAGTACTAATTCTATAGGGCAATGGTCTGAACCATATATCTCATCATGAATCACCATTTTTTTTATATTCGATAAATTATTTTTTGATGATATAAAGTAGTCAATTCTCCAACCTATATTTTTTTCTCTTGCATTCATCCTATAAGACCACCAAGTATATTTTATCTCATCATCATATAATGATCTAAAAACATCACAAAACTCTTTTGATAAAAGTTTTGTCATCATTTCCCTTTCTTCATCTGAAAAACCTGGATTTCCATGATTTGTCTCAGGTTTTTTTAAATCAATTTCATTATGTGCAACATTTAAATCACCACAATAAATAATAGGTTTATTTTTATTTAATTTAACTAAATATTTTTTTATTATTTCTTCATATTTAATCCTAAAATCTAATCTTTTTAATTCTGGTTGAGCATTTGGAACATAGGCATTAATTAAATAAAAATCATCAAACTCTAAAGTTATAACTCTTCCCTCTCTATCTATAAGATCATCACCAACACCAATTTTAAAAGAATTAAAGTCTAATTTTGTAAATATCGCTGTTCCACTATATCCTTTTATCAAACCAAAATTCCAAATTTTTTTATATTTTTTTAAATCTTCAATTTCTTTCGGTATTTGATTATTTTGAAGTTTTATTTCTTGTAAACAAATTATATCTGGATTTAATTTTTTTATTGAATCCAAAAAACCATTTTTTACACTTGCTCTAAGCCCATTTACATTCCACGAAATAATTTTTTTCATCTATATCACCTTTTAAAATTTTATTTTTTCAGATGTGAAATGCATAATTATAAAACCAATTATCGAAGAAATTACCCCCAATAAAAAACCTGCTATACAATCAGATGGATAATGCACCATTAAATAAACTCTTGATGCAGACATAATGACAACAAATAAAATAGTAAAAATAATAGTTGAAATTCTTTTATTATAAATTGATAAAGTCATCATATAAGCAGAAAGCATAGTGACATGTCCAGATGGGAAGGAATAACTACTTTTATAATTACTTCCAACGAAAGTCCACCAATCAATAAAACTCTCAACATCTGAATTAAAAGGTCTTGGTCTCTCAACAATTTCTTTTAACAATACTCCTAAAACTGAAGCAACTAATAAAGTAATTACAATTGTAACTCCAAGTTTTCTGTCTAATTTAGTAATTATCAAAACAATTGCAATTATAAAAAATAATATTCCTTTATTACCAGCAATTTCAAAAATTTTAGCAAAAATTGTTAATACAGGTTTTGCATATACAGAAGCATTATGAATTATACTCATAATGCTATAATCAAAATTAAAAAACAAACTGTCAATAACACTAGTAAACATAAATCCTCCTAAATTTTTTTAATTTTTTTTGTTTGACTATATAACCATTTTTTTATAGGTTCTGGTAAAAACCTTGATATTTTATTATATAATTTTTCATTATAATCATTTAATCTGAAAATATCATCACTATTTAACAAATCCAAGTCTATTAAATCAATATCAAATGGACACCAAGTCAAATTTTTAAATCCAAGAAATTCGCCATATTCATTTTTTCTAACACTATATACATATGTATCATTTTCTATTCTTATGCCATATTTATTTTCAAAATATAATCCTGGCTCTAATGACTGCACTTGATTTTTTTTAATTTTTACCAAATTATTTTTGGTTGAATAATTATTACTTCCAAAATGAACATGAGTCAGATAACCAATTCCATGAGATGTGCCGTGATTAAAATCTAAAAAGTTATTAAATAATTCTTGCCTTGCTATAATATCAATTTGACCTATATCATAATCACTTTTTACAATTTGATACATCATTTTAAGTAGTGATTTTAAAATCAAAGTATAATATTTTTTTACATTTTTTGGTATATTTTTTTTATATAAGCTAATAACTCTTGTCACATCTGTGGTTCCATATAAATAGTGAGCCCCTGTATCTATTAATAAAACTGAATCATTTTTAATTATTTTTGATTTTTTGTCATCTGGTGTATAATGGCAAATTGCAGAATTTTCTTTATATGCAACAATTGTATCAAAACTTGTTCGTAGATATGTTTTATCTCTAACAGTATTATCAATTAATTTTTTTATATCATATTCTATAAATTTATTTTTATCAAAATCTAAATGCTTAATTAAATAAATAATCTTTGTAAGGAATACTCCATCCAAAATACTACACATTTCAAGATTTTTAATTTGCAAATCAGTTTTTTGATTAAAAATCAAATAAAAAGTTTTATGAATCCCATCATTAAATATTTTAAGAT
>JAJJLH010002342.1:0-25836 GCA_023806865.1 Isotricha sp. YL-2021a | reverse complement strand
GAAAAAAATCTATATTAAAAAGATTACATTTAGGATATAATGAAATTACAAATAAAGGTTTATTTTATATTCAAGAAGGAATTAAAAAACATCCAAAAATTGAAATTTATTACAATTATAATGTTAGATAAATTTAGAAAAATAAAATTTATATAATACATTTATTAAAGATGTAAATTTAAATTTAATAGATTTTCAATTTTTAAGTTATGGAAGATTAAAGAAGACTGTGTGATTTCTTATTTTGATATTGGATGCAATAGTTCAGAAAAGCATGAATAATATGATTAAATTAATAAATTATCTAAAATATAATAAATCAATAAAAAATTATATATTGATAAAGATTAAATATGAAAAACTATCTTCCTTTTTTCTTCTATTTATAAAATAATTCTTTTAATCAAATTGGGGATTTGGGATAGGTTCTTAATTTTTTTCACAAAATGATATCATAATTAAATGTTATTCCTTTGAATACTAAAGAATAAAAGACTAAAAAATTTTCAAATGATAAAATTAAATAATTAAAAATTTTTCATAATAATAATCCCAAAGTTAAAATTCATGCAATTGATTTTCACAAAATTAATTTTTCTCAAAATATATATATATAAAATTAGTATAATTGAAAATATAATTATTATAATTATTGATTAATAAAATGCAAGAAAATTAATATTTGTTTAAATCATTCTAAATTTAAAAATAATTTTATTGTTGATTAAAACATATTTTTTTATACTAAATATATTTAAAAAATTATTTTTATCAAATTAATTACATTTAATATATTTATCATTATCAAACAAATAAATAAAAAAAATAAAATCATTTTAAAAAAAAATAGAAATAATTATATAAAAATGTCAAAAAAATCACAAAACAAAAATTTTAATTAAAATAATATGCCTTATGGAATAGGAACAATAGTTATGATCGGAGGAGGATTAATTGCATCAGGTGGATTAATACCAATTGTATTGGATTTCGGAACAACAGGAATAGCTACAGGAAGTGCAGCAACTGCAATATAAAGTTCAATCGGAGCAGTAACAGCAGGAAGTACTTTTGCTACAATGACTTCTTTAGGTAAAGATGAATATTTCATAATTTTATCATTTTCAATATCCACAATAAAAGTACTATCACTTTCTTTACATAATCTTGTAATTCCTCCCATAATTAAAATTTTATGATCAGTAATTTTCATAGAAGCAAATCTTCTTAAAGGGATAGGTAATTTTAATTCTAATAAATCACATTTTTTATTTTCTAAATCTAGTCTTTCAATACTATTTAAAGTACCAAAATTTTTATTATAACCACCAAAAATAAAAATATTAGAATTATTATATAATAAAACATTAGCTTGACTTCTTGGAACTTTTAAATCTTGATATGCACTCATTGACCAAGTATCATTTATTATATCATATGATTCAATTGAACTTAATTGATTTTTGTCTGTATAATCATAACCTCCAATTGATAAAATTGAATTTAAATGAGGAATGAATAAACAACTCATGAATGATCTTTCAATATTCATAGAATTTTTTCTATAAATTTGCCCATTTAGAAATTGATATGTATTATTATTGTCTGTTCCTCCTATTATATAAATACCAAATTGTTCATTTGTATATAATGTTATACAATGATATGGGAAATTTCCTTTGTATTTTGCTATTAATTTCCATTTTGAATTGTTGTCATTTTTTATTATTTGATGCTTTGCTATCATATTACCTCCATATTCAAACCAATATGCAATTTTCCTCATATTAAATTTTAAATTATGTTTTTTAATGTATTGTGAAAAATAAAATTCTTTTTGTTCATCATTTTCTTTATTATTATTTATATTATTATTATTATTCTGAATATTACTTTTATTATTATTAACATTTTGAATTTGATTTTGATTTTGTTCCCTATTAACTCTTTCTCTAATATATTGCATAATACTTTTATCAGTTCTAGGAACAAAATCATTACCAGCAATAAACTTTCCTAATTCAATAAAATTTGGTCTTTTATCTTCATTAAACTGCAACATTTTTCCAAGAATTTCAATAATATTATTAGAATATCTTTTACTAATCATTCTCAAACCTTCTCTAATTAATTTCTCCCCATCAACATTACTAGTTTTTTGATTAAAACCACTAACATCCATCATAGCAGCCATTTGAAATAAAACTAATCCAGCTGAAAAAACATCACTTTTAAACATATTATGTTCAACTTGTTTAGCTTGTGTTATAACATGAGCTTCCCATAATATAGGAGAAAGATATTGTGGTGTTCCTCTTATTGTTGCCATTGTAGTATGATCTTCATCTTCTTCATCAAATGATTCTTTACTTTCTCCAAAATCAATAACTTTAATTTGGTAATTATCCATTAAAAATAAATTTGTTGGTTTAATATCTCTATGACATATTCCAATATATTCTAAATATGAGAAAGCATCTATCATTGAATATATCATTTGAAGTAATTGAGGTTCTGTCCAGAAAATTCTACTTTTTTCTCTTTTTCTATATATTAATTCTAAATTTGAATCATTTGTTATTAATTCCGATATTATTCCTAATTTAAATGTATTATGTGGTGTTTCATAAAAGTAATAACCATAAAATTGAAGAATATTAGGATGGTTTTGTACTCTACTTAATTGAACTGCTTCTTCTTTATATTCATTTAGCTTATCTAAGTTACGTGCTTCTACTTCTTTTAAAACGTATTGTTTTTGAGTTTTAATGTGTTTGACTTTGAAAACTTTTGTGTTTTTTTTACCTCCACCTAAGAGTTCTAGTTTTTTAAAATCAGTTCTACGAAACATTGTTTTTTATTTTTTTTTGTGAATTAAAAAAATTTAAAATTATAAATTAAAATTTAAAATTAAAAATGTGAAATAATATTATAAAAATTTTATTATTAAAATATTTAAAAAAAAGTAAAATTTAAATTATTTATGATTTCCTTTTGAAGGTACTGAATGATAAGTTGTCATATTAGTAGTTTTTATATCTGTATTTTTTTGTTCTTTATCTTTTTTTTCTTTCTTTTCTTTTTTTGCTTTTTTAGCAGATTCAACCATATTTCTAATAACTTTCAAAGTAATTTCATTAAGTCCTTGTTGAGGAACTTCTTCATTAATTAAATTTTCAATTTTTCTTTGTGCATCTTGTACATAAAATCCTTCATAAGACATTGGAATTTTACCATCATCAGTATTTTTTTTAATTTTATATTTATCAACTTTTTCAATTGGTTTAAATCTTCTTTTATTAATAACAACTTTTTCTTTTCTTATTTCAATTGGTTTATCAATTTTTTCTTCAACTACAATATTTTGTGCCATTTTATCTTCTTTTGAACCAATTTCTATTTTTTCAACTCCAACTTCTTCAAATATTTTAACAACTTCAGCAATTTCATTTTCTAAAATTTTTTCATCATTTACTTTAAATTTCCATTCTGGTAAAGGAGAATCTAATTTAGTTAATTTAGGTAAAGTATTAATAACACCTAAACATTCACATTTTATATTCCAAACTTTAACTAATTTATCTTTTGAACTTGTTGCAAAAGATAAAGGCTCTTTTATTATTGTTATACATGTTAATTCATCTTTATGAGCTCTCCATTCATGTTTAATAATATTTTGATATAAATTAACATATTCTGGAAATTTAATTCTTCCTTTTTGTTGAATATTATGATTTATTATTGTTTCTGTATTTATATCATCTTTTTTTAATATATTAAATGTTGATTTTATAACAACTTTTGAACAAGGTTCAAAATCATATTTTTTAATAAAACCTAATAAATCCAAAACTTTTAAATTTCCTTGAGAATCACCAATGATTAAATAATATCTTTTAACTTTTTCCTCTTCAGTAGAATAATATTGATCAGGTGACATTTTAGTATCAATTATTTCATTTTTATAAGCATTAGGTACAATATCTAAATTATTATCATCTTCTTCATCTTCTTCTTCAGGTTCATCAAAAATACTTCTTTCTTTAACAGGTTTAGGTGGAGGTTCATATGGTTTATCTGGATTCATAAATGGTGAATCTTCATCAAAATATTTTCTTAATGGAACATCAAAACCACAATCATCCATTTCTTGAATAAGACAATTAATGCATTTAACAGAAGCTAATTCAATTTTTCTCCCAATTTTATAATAATTTCTAGATCTAAATATACATTCTCCTCTATATTTATTATTAGGTTTAACACCCCAAAAATAAATTGTACCATCTGAATAACTTACAATTAAAATTGCAAAAGGATCGAAAAATTTTACAAAATTAACATTTATTTTTTCTAATTTACCATTTGGTAAATAACATATATCATCAATTTTTGACATTTCAAAATCCCATATTACAACAAGTCCATCTGTGCTTCCAGTTGCGAATAAATTTAATTGCATTGAAAAATCTAAACAATTAATTTCATTTACTTTATTTTCTATTGTATGTCCTCCTCTTATTGTTCTTAATTTTTCTGTTTCTTCAGGATCATTTTCATTATACATATTAATTAATGAATCATCACCTGTTGAAATTAATATAAAATTATCACCTTCATTTCCATAATCATAATAATAAAACATTGATGTTATTTCTTTTATATGATCATATTTATATGTTTGAATTCCATCTCTTTCTATTTCTTCTTCATTTATTGGTTTTATTAATGAACCATTTCCTGCATTAAATTGCATAATTGCTCCATTTGTAAAGCCAAGATAAAATTTACGATAATTATTTTCAAATAGAAAATATTTTATTTTTGTATCTCCTTCAAAATGTTCATTTGAAGTTAATTTTTTATAACATTTATATAATACACCATCTTTATTAAAAACTCTAACATCTTTAAATGTTGTTACAAAAAATTGTTGATAATAAGTATTAAAATCAACTTTAATAGGATAATTATCATCTTTAACTTGATTTTTCTGAATATGTTCTTCTTCTCTATATTTAGAATCATAAAATATCATTTTATTCCCATAAACTAAGAATTTATTATATTTAGATAACCCTAATAAATTAGTAACTTTAAAATTTTTTTTAGGTGTAGCTATTAACTGTAAACATAACTTCAATTTAGTATCCCAAATTCTAACATTACCTTCTTCATCAACAGAAACAGCCATATAAGAATTAGATAAAAAATTACAAGAAATAACAGGAGCATAATGACCTTCTAATCTTCCTTTATAAGCTTCATCAATAGATAAATCAGTACAATAAACATTAATATAATATTCAAAACCAACTGATAAAATATAACCAACACTTTCAATTAAAGGATTATAATTTAATGACCTAACACCTAAAGAATGATTATTCCATGTTCTAATAATATCTTTATCATTTAAATTAATTAATCTAATTTTAGCATCCATACATGCAGTAAGTACCATCATTGGTTTATGTATTTCTATACAATCTAAAATTTCTCCTTTATGAGGTAAATTATCACAATAATGATTTCTATAAGGATGTCCTTCATTATAGAAACAATCATATTTTTGACCATGAAATTCAAATTCTACATCAATTTCATTTAATGTGTAATATGAGAACTTTTCTAATTTACTTCCTGAAGAAAACCAAATATTATGTTCTGGTAAATACCATATTCTTTTTTCTAATGTTGGCATTCTCATTTCATGTACTAATTCTATTCTATCATCTGAAGCGAAACTGAAGAAAACTATTCTTTTATCACTTAAACACATTGCTATTAAATTTTGATATTGACACATTGATAATACACTATATGATATATTTTTATCATTTTTATTATCAGTTTTTTTATTTATTTTCTTTTCATTTTTATTTTTTGAACTATATCTTTTATTATTATCTAAATAATTTTTAGGATTTAAATAAGTATCTAATTCAACTAATTTTTCACTTTTACCAGTTTTTGGATTATAAATTCTAATATTTTTAGTACCATATTCACTAATTATTAACATATCAATTCTAGGAATAAAAACAGCACTAATAACATCTTGTTTATGTATAATATTATCTTTAATTCTAGGAGAAATTTGATATCTTTTATATTTCGCCATTTGTTTTTCATTAAAAATTTTATTATTACTATCATCTTCATTATCATCTACTTTAGCATCATTATCTCCTTCAACTGTATCAATAATAAACTGAGTAAATTCTTCCCATTGCATATGACCATCACCATTAAAATCAATTTCACAGAAAAATTTATATAAACCATATACAAGATTTGTTTCATCCATTGGATCATTTGGATTAAATGGTAATTCTTTTTTCATTTTATCAATAAATAACACTTTTTCTATACCATCTGGATAATCTTTATAAAAATCTGCTAATTTATTTATTTTATTTAAATCTAATAACATCATAATTATATTTATATCATATTTATGTCTATCTAAAAGATAATAACAATTGTTTTTAAAAATTTGAAGATAAACATTTTTGTAAGGAACAATTTTTATTGGTGGTTCATAATCAGAATCTTGACTTCTTTTATCATCATCTCCATTCATTTTAAATTATTTTTATATATATAATTAATTTTATAAATCTAAAAGTTATAAATTTAAAAATTAAATTTATTTCTATTTAATTAACATTAAGCATAATATCATCATTTAAATCACTTTTTTGTTTTAGCATTGATAACTCAGTAAGAAAACCTTTTGAATTTATAATATCAGTTCCACCACAAATAATAGGAATATTTAATTGATGAGATAAATTAGTTAAATCTTTAGTTTCTTCAAATGTAATCCCACCAAAACAAAAAACAATAATTTTATTAGGTCTTGGAGCATTGCCGGATAAATAAGTTTCATAATCACTTTCTTTATTTTTATTTTTAATAATCCCTTCTACAATATTTTGTAAATATGAAATATGTTGCATAAAAGCATTAGTAGAACCTCCTTTAAAAGCATTCATAAAAAATTTTTTACCTTTAGCCATAAAATCTTTATTTTCTAAACAATCTAAAGTTCTTTTATTTTTTCCTGCATATTTTAATAATAAATCACCATAAACAATCCAATCACTCATTTTATTTTCTCTCATCGCATCTTTTAAATTATTTATCATTGAATCTCCTTCATATCTGAAAATATATAATAAATATAATTTTGCTTTATCTAATTGTTTAATTTTATCATCTGATAAAAATTTTATTATTTGATTATATTGTCCTTTTCTATCATCATGAACTGCAATTTCTTGTTCTAAAGGAGATAAATCCATTAATTTATATTTTGTAACATAATCAATTATTTCATATGTTAATTTTAAATGCTTTGTTATATTCATTGATTCTTTTCTTTTTTCTGGTAAAGTTTCTATTAATTTTCTTATTTCTTCAATTGTGTTTTCTTTACCTGAATTTTCATTTGATTCTTTTTTTAATTTTTCAGCAGCAGCATTTGCTTCAACTGTAAAATTTCCATAATCTGAATTCATATGAGTAGCAAAAAATTTATCAATTGATTCAACATCAGAAACAACTAATTTTTCATTTTGATTATTTTTTTCTCCTTTTAATTGAACTACATTATTTTTAACACCAATTAATTCATGAATTTGAGCTTGATAAGTCCATTGATTAATTAAAGGAGTAACAGGATCTTCTTTTCTATCAAAAATAAATAATAAACCATTTTGATTTTGACCACATTCTTTTCTTATGAAAGTATAATTTTCATTAAAAAATTCTACAATTTTTTTAGATAACATTGATGAAATTTTAGAGCCTTTTACACATTTAACAACAGGAAAAATTCTATTACTTAAACATATTGCAATTAATCCTTGCCAAATTCGATCAAACATTTGTGAATCATAATCATTCCATTTTTCAATTGGTGTTACTGCTAAATTTGATATACAAGATTCAATATTTAAATGAAAGACATTTGAGTTAATTACATAATAGTCAAAATATACTTCTTGAAATGATTTAACTTGCATATTTATATCGTATTGTGCTATTTTTTGAAGATAATCATCTGGGACAGTGTTTGAAAAGAATAAATGGATTTCTTTAAAATTTAAATTTTTTAAAATTTCTTTTAAATAATTTAAATTCTGAGATGTTGGTCTTAAAAAAAATATACCACTTAAATTAAATTTTTGAGTTGATTGAATTTTTTCTATATTTTCAAATAAAAATATTTCTTGCTTTAAAGCTAAACTTTTAGAAAATTCTAATGAGAATATAATTTGAGTTTCTTTATCCATAACAATTGCTTTCATATCTTTTATATTTGAAATCATATTTTCTATATAATCATTTGAAATTTCATGAAGATTTGGGTTTGACATTAAAAATTTAAAATATAATACAAAATTAATTATGATTAATAATTAATTTGGTATATTTAAATGATTTAAAAAAAAAATTAAAATAAAATAAATATTTAAAATATCAAAAATTAATGATTAAAAGTCCTTTTGGAAACACATCATTAAAACAGGATGATAATAACAATCAACAAACAAATATTCCAAAAAAAACTAATACCCAAAATCCATTTCAAAATAATGAATCAGCAAAAGTCCCTCCAAAAGCAAGTAATAATAATATAAATACATTTCAACCAAATTTAAATACAAATTATAATGACTTTGAACAACCACAATATAATAATTATCCTCAAAATCAACCACAGAGAAAATTTTCAAATCCATATTCAACAATTCAAAATAATAATAATACCCCATCTGATTTTGATATTACATTAAATGAATATGAAACTAAATTAAAAATGTATAATTGTTCAAATGAATTTATATCAACAACTACAAATGTTTTTCCAATTAATAATTCTATATTAACTGAAATATCATTTCCAATTGGATTAAATTTATCACCTTTATCATCATCAAATATAGAAATCCCTCTTGTTGATTATGGTGAAAAAAATATACCAAGATGTCCTAATAATAATTGTAGAGCTTATTTAAATCCTTTTGTAAAATTTATTGATGGAGGTGACAAATGGATTTGTAATATTTGTAAACAAATTAATTTAACTGAAGACTATTATTATGGTAAATTAGATAATAATAATGAAAGAGTTGATAAAAATTCAAAATATGATTTATGTTGTGGTTCATATGAATTTTTAGCAAATAAACAATATTGGAAAAATAATAAAACACCATCAAAAGCTTTTTTTATTTTTTTAATTGAAACTTCATTAAGTTCTATATCTAATGGTTTTTTAACAGCAACTATAGAAAGTATAAAAGATGTAATTAATAATGAAAGTTTTTATAATGGAAATGATGTTAAATTAACTTTTATAACATATGATTCCAATGTTCATTTTTATAGTTATAATAATAAAATGAATCAACCTCAAATGCTTTGTGTTGCTGATGAACCAGTTTTTATTCCTTCAGTAAAGGAAAATTTAATTTTTAATTTAAAAGATAATAAAGAAAAAATATTACAAATATTAGATTTAATTCAAAATACTTTTACTTCAAATTCATGTAAAGATTCAAATAAAATTTTTTCGGCTTTAAATGGTGCATATCTATTAGGAAGAGGTAATGGAGGAAAAATATTAATTTTTTCTTCAAGTAATTCACTATCAAGTAATAATAAATTAATAACTCAAATTGATAAGAATATGACAAAAGAACAAATTGCATATTCAACTCATGATAAAAGACAATTAGGAAATATGGGAATTAATTTAACAAATGAAAATATATCATGTGATATATTTGCTTGTGCTGAAAATCCTATTTATGTTTATACACTTAATCAATTATGTGAATATTCAAATGGGAATATTTATTTTTATAAAAATTTTAATTTAGATTTACATTATAAAAATATATTTAATCAAATTAGAAAAGCTTTAACTAGACCAATTTGCTGGGAAGGTGTTTTAAGGACGAGATTTTCACATGGATATAAAATTCAAGATTTTATTACTCCTGTTTTAATAAGTAATAAAGATTTATTTATTTTTCCTACTTATGATAGTGATCAACATTATGAAATTGGAATTAATATGATTCAGAATAGTGATGAGAATAATAATATGTTTAATAATGATAATTTTGTTTATATTCAAAGTGCTTTGTTATATTCTTATGGTGATGGAGAAAGAAGAATTAGAGTTCATAATTTATGTTTACCTTTATCAAATAGAGCTAGAGATATTTATAATGGAATTAATGCTGAATATTTAGCTACTTATTATTTAAAACAAACTATTGATAAAATATATAAAACAAAGAATATTTCTAATGCTATTATATCAACTGAAACTTTATTTAAAACTTTTATTTCTGTATTTTTAAACTCATCTCAGTCAATGAAAAAGCAATTAATTGAAAATATACAATTTTTACCAATTTACATGTTAGGAATGATAAAACATAGAATATTTTGTAAAGATGAAATAGAAAGAAATTATGATATAGATTTATCAAATTATCTTAGAATAAAATTACAAAGAATGTCCTCAGAAGAAATTTTACCTTATATTTACCCAAATATATATCCAATTCATGAATTAATGAATGATACAAATTTAGGTAAAATTGATAATGAAACTGGAATACCAAATATTCCTAATATTATTGCAACAAGAGAATCTGAAATGACTAATGATGGTTTATATCTTATTGATAATGGTTATTTATTAATAATTTATGTAAAAAGAAATGTTAATCCTTTTATTTTAAAATCACTTTTTGAAGTTGAAGATTTACAATATTTGTCTATTAATGTTAATGAAGAAAATGTTTTTGGAAATTTAGATGATTTTAAAGAAAGAATTATGAATATTATTGATTATATTAGAGGTGGAAAATCACTGTTTCAAAATTTGATTTTTGCTTTTGAAGGTACTTCTGCTGAAAAAATTGTTAAAGAGTCATTTATTGAGGATAATAATTGTGGATGGTATAATATGGATTACAATACTTTTTATAATCGATGTATGAGATAAAGAAAAAATATAAATTATTAAAAAAAATGAATATTTATTTTATTTTTAATTATTAAGAAATAAATAATTGTTATTAAAGAAATTTTAATTGAAATTTAGAAAGTAAATTTACTTAAAAAATAAAAAACTTACTATAAATTGAATAATTATAAATATTAAATATACTTAAAAAAAAATAAAAAAATTATGTTAGAAGAAGAATTCAATGACCCAGATATAAATTCCTCCAAAATGGAAAACCAAATATCCAATTATATAGAAAACAACCAAACTTCCAATTTAACTGATTTAATAAAAACCAAATTATCAAAAACAGACATAATAAACATGAAATTTGGTCATAACCAAGAATCAATACTTCACAGACTAGTAATAATGGATATAAAAATATTATTTATAAACTCATTTGATGTTTTAAAATCAAAATTTGAAAAAAATGAATTTACCTCTTTTATAAATTACCAAGATCAACAAGGTAACACATCATTATTATATGCATCATTCAAAGGAAATTACGACATAATAAAAATTTTATTAGATAATGGAGCAGATTATAAAATTAGAAATTATATGGGATTAAGTGTTATGCATATGGCAGCTCAAGGTGATAAACCTGCTTTTTTAATTTATTTTAAAGACAAATATAAAGTTGATATTTTAGACAGAGATTTTAATGGTAATACTCCCTTACATTGGGCAGTTAATTCGACAGCAGAAAATTCTATTAATTTTCTTATTTCTTGGATGGATGATATAAATCAAGTTGATAAAAAAGGACAAACTGCTTTACATATTGCAATACATACTCTTAGACCTAAATTAATTAAGAAATTATTATATAAAGGTGCTGATATTTATTTAAAAAATAATATTGGGGAAAGTGTTTATGATATTATTTCTAATAATGATGGGAGTAATAAAGAATATGAAAGTATTTTTAGGACTATTACAGAATCGAAACCTATTAAATATTGTATTTATAGTGATAATAATAGAGTTATTAAGAATAATGATAGTTATTTTTGCTTTTTTAAAAATAAAAATCATTTTATTGATTCTTTTACTTGTTTTATACTTCATTTATTAAGTGCTTTGTTAATTTATTGTTTTCTTTTACGTTATGTTAATTCATTTATTAATCAATTATTGTTTTATATTATTTTAATATTGTTAACTATTTCTTTTTTCCTTATTCATTTGAGTGATCCTGGAATAGTATATTCAAATATTAATTTGTCTTGGTTAGAAATGGTCGAAAATAAATATTATATAAATAATTATTGTCCATATTGTAAATGTCAAAAAACAATTAAAGTAAAACATTGTCATATTTGTAAAAAGTGTATAGATGGCTTTGATCATCATTGTAATTGGATTGATAATTGTATAGGTGAACAAAATATAGGAAGATTTATATTTTTTATATTGATGATTATTACTAATTTAATATTTAGTTATTATATTGCATTTGAAGCCTTTCTTTTTATTGAAAAAACTAAACCACCAGAAGAAAATACAACTTATTTTGTTTTTTCATGGATTTATATTTTAAATACTAAAGATATGATTGCTATTTTTATAATGAGCTTATGTTTATTTTTCTTTTTACCAGTTTTATATGTTTTATGGAATCAAATTAAAAATCGAATATTTAAACAAAGTAAAAATAATTAGAAATAATAATTTATTGAGTAATCATTAATATATATTTATATATGAGTTTTGTATTTAAATAAATATTAAAGAGTGTTAAATTGTCTTTTATAAAATTATTTTTTAATCAACAGTTATATAATATAATGTTAATTTAATTTTTTATATTAAAAATGATATGTAAGTTAAATAAAAAATAATTTTTCCTATTGGTATAAAAATAAAAAAAAAAAAATCCTAAAAAACTCAAAAAAAAAAAAAATATATGTATAATTTTCAATTTCAATATTTTTTTATAACTAATATTTAAATGAATTGACAAATATCTTTTGCTTTTTTAGTTTTTTTTAAAAGAGTATTACATAATTTTCTAGCAGCTTTTCTTCCAAGAATTTTAGCTTGTTGAAGAATTTGGTCTCTAATATGTTTTGGAATAGCATTCCAAATTTTTAAAAGAGCTGCAGGAAGATCTTTAATTGATTTAAGATTAATTCCTTGTTCAGCTAAACATCTTTTTACTTCAGCTTCAACTTCAGGATAAACTCCTAAAAGTTTTGTAATTAAGAGGAAAGCATTTTTATCTTCAAGGAATTGTTTAACTGCATCTACTACTACAACAACATCTTTTCTTATTTTTTCACTTTGAATTAAACATTTGACTACTGGAACTGGTTTTACTGTTGCTTCAAGTTCTACTAAAAGATCGGTTTTGCATGCTGTGAAAGCGAGAAGAGCTAAAAGTAAGAGTTGTCTCATTTTTGTAAAAGATTTTTTTTTTTTTTGATATTTATATTATTTTATTATTTTTTTTTTGGAATTAAATTTTTTTTTTATTTTTTATTATTTTTTTTATTCAGTTTTTTTTTATCGATTTATGACGTATAGTCATTTATATTTTGGATAAAATATATAAAAAATATATAAAAAATTTATATTTATTTTTTAATTATTCATTAATTGAATTTTATTTAATATTTTTTTATATTATTAGAATTTATCATTTTTTATAAAGATTTGTTAATAATTTCTTTTGAATTATTAAATTTTAAATAATATTTTATTTTTTATATTAATTATTATGATTATCTATATTCTCTTATATTAAATTTCCATTTTTTAATCTTATTAAATATCAAATTTAATATATTCATATATTTTTTAATAAATTAATTTAATTATTATAAATAAATTATTAATGCTATTTTTCCTCCATTTTTTATATACAGAAAAAAAAAATAAATTCTTCTCAAAATATAAAAATGATTTTTTTAATTTTTTATAAATGAAAATCCTTAAATTATTTTTAATATTCTTTTTAATAACATTTATTTCTTCAGAATTAACAGAAGATTGGCAGAAAAAAAATTTCATAAATTGTATATCAAGTTCTGAAGTCCCATTAACAGAAGAAGAAAAATCATTTGATATAAAAAATGACTTTGAATTATATTTAAATAATTTAAAAGAAAAATATACATCATATTCTAATGTCTTTTTAAATTGTGAAGAAACTTCAATGAAAAAAAAAGTTCTTAAAGGAAGAAAAGTTGAACAAAGTGAAAAAAAGCAATCAAATTTAAAAATTTTAGAAGAAAAAGAATTACCAAAAGCAGAACCACAAAAACCAAAATGTATTGAAATTAAAAAACCTATTAAAATTCTTGAACAACCTTAAAAATTAATTATATAGTTTTTATTTTTATGAAAAATTAAATTTTGAATTTTTTTTGAAAGATTTTTTTTATTCTTACATTTAATTAATTAAAAAATGGATTACAATATAAAAGTTTTAGATTGTCCTATTTGTAATGATTGCTTAATTAATCCTTATGAATGTAAAAAATGTCATGTTTGCGTTTGTAAAAAATGCATTCAAAATGGTTGTATTTATTGTAAGAAAAATGAATTTTTTCAAAATCTTGGTTTAAATAAAATTTTAGAAAAAATATGTTTTCCATGTTTAAATTGCAATAAAATATTTAAAACAAGAAAAGAATTAAAAAATCATAAAGATATAGATAAAATTGAACTACATGAATGTATATTATGTTTAGAACAATTTGATTTTGATGATTTTTATAACCATATATTACAAAAACATAGAAATCATTTAATAGAAATTTTTGATTCAAACAGTTTATATAATAAAGGAGAAAAAATATTATATTTAAAAAATAATTCAAATCAATTAAATACAGAAATAATAAATAAATATGATTCTTCTAAAAGTAATAATATAGATGATAGTAATATACAAAAAGAAAGAAGTATAATATCAGTAAATGTTTTACAAAATATAAATAATAGTCAATCAAATATAAAAACAGGAAAAATTTTTTGTATAAATGAAGACAAAAATAAAAATAAAACTGATAATATGGATTCTTTATTATCAAATTCAGTTAATAATTCAAATATTTTTAGTGAATCAAATTTAGATAAAAAATTAAAAATATCTACAATTCAACTTTCATCTTTATATTATTGTAAAAAACAAAATAATATATGTACATGTTGTCCTTCTAAAAAATGTATTGAAGGGAGTTGTTTTTGTACTGGTTGTATGGAATATAATTGTAAAGTAAACAAATTAAAAAAAGGAGAATTAATAAATAAAAAAGGAAGAATTGCTAATAAATATAATGGTGTATATTACTGCAATATTACATTTAGACAACAAATTCAAACTTATAATGGACCTATTGATGTATCAATTAAATGTTCTTATACTGCAAATTGTAAAGAATGTAAAGATTTAACTGTTATTTGTAAAAAATATGAAGATTTCATTAGATATGATTAATTAATAAAAAAATTTTTTTTCTAATATTTTTTATAGTGTTGAATATTTTATAATTAATTGTTATTTATTTCATCTACTTTATTATTATTATTATTATTATTATTATTATTATTATTATTATTATTATTATTATTATTATTATTATTATTATTATTTTCATTTTGTTTTTTTCTTTTAGGTTTGATAACAGTAATTTGAGATAATGTTCCAATAACATTTTTATTAATATCAATATTTAAATATTGTTCATACAAACTTTTTAATTTATCATCATAAACAATATCATTTGGTTCTAATTTAACACCTAATTCCCCATTTTCAAAAGTACAAAAACTCATATAACCATCACTAGAAGAAACAGCTAAAATTTTATCTCCATTCCAAGATAAATCAGTAATAGATTGTAAATGAATATTAGTAATAGCAAACTTAGGAATAATAGAATCAGTACCATAAATAAAAACACTATCAATAGTTCCAATAGCAAAAATCATCATATAAGGTAAATCAAGTAATTCTTTAATATTATTATCATTTGCTTTAGGTTTTTGAAAAATAATAGGACAAAATCTAACACAAGTTGCTGCTTTATCTAAAGTAGGAATATAAAATAAAGGATGAGTAAAATCATTTCTTGAAACACCCCAAACAACAAAATCTAATTCATTTTTATTTAATTCATTTTGATTAATTCCACTTACTAATAAACATATTTTACCATCTGGACTAAATGCACTTCTTCTAACAAAAGTAGAACATTGATCTTGATCTGCAAAATAATAATGATAATTTTTGTTATTGTTTTTCTCAGTATTAATTTCATCATTATTACTTTTTTTAATTTCAAATCTTTTCATTTGATTTAAATAATAAAATTTAAAATCAACTTTATTTTTATAATTTTTATAAAATCTAACACTTTTATCACAAGATTGAGTAATAATATATTTATTTCTAGGATCCCAAGACACACCTTGAACAAAATTATTATGATCAGTAAATCTTTGAATATATTTTCCTTTTTCAATATTAAAAATCAAAGCAGAATTATCAACACTTCCACTAATAATATATTTACTATCAGGTGACCAGCATAAATCATAAATATCACTAGAATGACCTCTTAAAATTTTATAATTACACCAAGTTATTTTTTCTTCACTTGAACCAAAACAAATTGGTCTTTTTTTTTGTATCCAAATTACAATTGTATGATCATCACTTCCTGTTGCTAAATACATACCATTAGGAGAAAATCTACATATATTAACTGTAGATGTATGTGCTCCTGATAATTCGAAAATGAATATTGGATTTATTCTCATATCATTATTTATATTTGGATTTGAATTTGAGAAGAAATTATCTATAAAAGTATTATTTTGATTTGTATTATTTTGATTTTGATTTGTTAAATTTTGATTATTTGTATTATTATTATTTGAAGCGGGATTTTGGTTTTTTTGTAATAAAATGTTTAATGGTGTTTCTTCTATTTTCCATAGTTTTACATACATTTTATCTTCACTTTCTGCACCACATGTTACTATGAAATTTGTGTTTGGGTAAAAATCACATGACATTATTCTATCGTTTTTACCATGCCAATAAATTTGAGGTATGTCTATTCTCATTTTTTTTTTATTTTTTCTTCTATTTAAATTTTATTATTGGTCTAATGAAATAAATAATTTACCATTTATTTAAAAATTATTTTTTTTTAAATTATATTATATATTTATATTTAATTTGTTAGATAATTTAAAAAGTAAAAATATATATATTCACTTTTTAAAATTTTATAATTATTTGATTTTTTTAAATCATTTTATTAACAATTTGATATAATTCATCACCACTAAATAAATTGATTTCTTTCTCTGGAATAAATTCATGTATTCCATTTCTTAATTCTAAAATTTTATATTTAAATTTTTGAATTTCATAATTAACTCTTTTTTCAATATAATCTTCAATATTATTCATAGTAACTTTGACTTTACCTCCTTCAACAATTAATTCATTTCCATCAATTTCATATGTTAAATTCATATCTTCAATATTTTCATTATGATTCATTTTAATAAGTTCTTCATATAATTCATTATTTGTATATTGAAGATCAAATAAATTTATTCTTTCACCAACTGTAACTTTACATAATAATTGAGAAAATTTATATTTCAAATTAATAGATGGATTAATTAAAATAGAAGCAAAAACAATACCTAAATTTTTAAAATTAATGTTGGATTCAAAAGAAAAAAAAATAGATTTCCCATTAATAATAGTAAATAAATTATTATTAATCATATATTCAAAATAATATGGAATATAATTAATAAGTGTAATTTTATTATTATTATCTTCAGTTAATATAAAAATAACATCATTATATATATTAATATCATTTAAATAATTAATAATATCATTTTTATTTTTAACTTTTATATTTGCTTCTTGTTTCATTTGACTTTTTTTAAATTCAATATATCTATAAAAATCATCATATTTTGTTTCTAAATCTAAAGGAGAATTTTCAGTTTTAACTTCTTTTTTATTGATTATTGGATTATAATCAATTACTAACTGAAAATCATTATTTGCTGATGATGTTCTATAATTTAATTTATTTCTATTCGTTACATTACCACATCTAAATAAATGTTGATTTAATTCTTTATATGTAACATTTGTATTAAATTCTTGTAAACATATCGGACATTGAATATTTTCATCTAATTTTGTTGATATTGTTATTTTTTTTATTTTTGGATGATTTTTTCCCATTAAAAATTGTTTTTATTGAAAAAAAAACAAATATTTATTTGAATATAATATAATTAATTTTTTTTATGTTTTTTATTTTTTAACATTTAACTTCTCTATTAACATTATCAATAAAATTTTATAAAAAAGAAGAAAAAAATTGAATAAAACTTAAATTAATTTATTATTATAAAACAAAAGAAAAGTATTATATTAAAAATAATTATGAAAACTCATGATTAAAATAGCAAATGTAATTTATGAAGAAAAGACAGAAAATGAAGAAAATAAATCATATAATTCACCAGATAAATTAAACGAAAATGAAGTTCTTTTCTCTCACTTTTTTTATCTGAAATTATACAAAATAAAGCATCTTCATATTTATTCATATATTTTAACATATCAATTTTATATTCAAAATAATCAGGTTCATTTATTAATTTAATATACTCAACTGCTTTATCATATTTTTTATAATCAAAATATAATTCAGCTAAATTTAATGGAGTTAAATTTAATTTTTTTAAACTTGAATTATTTATTAAATTCTCAATTACATCAAATTGATTATTTTCTGCATAAGTTCTTAATCTTAACACTATAATTTTATTTTTAGAAAAATCAAAATTATTTATTTCTTCTTTAATATAATTATATTGACCTTTTAAAATAATTTCTCTAAAACAATCATATATTGAAATATCAAAAGGCTGTTTATCAGAAACTGGAATTAAATCTTCTTTTACTGTTGTTTGACTTACACAATTAATTTTAAATCTAATTGAATTTTCCAAATCATTAAGATAATTTCTATAAAATTTAACATCAAAATTTCCAGGTTTTTTTTCTATATATTTTTGATATTCTCTTATTTTATCAAAAATTTTTCTCCTTTTTTCTAAATCTTTACTTTTAAAAAATTTTTCAATATAAATAAAAAATAAATCTTCAAATAAATTTTTATCATGTAAATATTTTTCTAATAAAGATGGAACATTATTATTTAAATAATCAATAACAATAGAATTACTCTTTTCAAATTTTGAAATAATTTTAATGAACTCATCAACATTAATATTACTATCTTTATATATTTTATCAATAACAGTTAAACTAATATTTCTATCACAAGTTTCATTTGCTAAAGCCATTGCTTTTTCCCAATCTTTTAATTGAATATATTGAGGTATTTTTATTAATAAAGATTTTTCATTTTCTAAAAATTTAATTCCAATATATTTTGCATTATATTTAAATGATTTTTTTGCTAATTTAATATATGAAATATTAGGAAATATTGAAAGAGTATTTATTATTTCATTATATAAAGTAATTTGTTCATCTTCTTTTAATTCTTCACCATATTTTTTTATTTTAGCCAAAGCAAAAGTTTGAAAAACTTTTTTTAAATTTAAATTTAAATAATTTGATAAATCATATGCATAACCAAAATTATGTTGTTTAATTAACAATTTAATAAATTTTTTTATATCAATACTTTTAAATTCACTATAAGTAATAAATCTCGGTTTATCATAATTTGAATTAGGAGAACGAATATTATTTAAAATTCTAATATCATGACACATATCAATAAAAGTAGAATAACTATATTTAGCTTTTGATAAAAAACTTATACCAAATTTTGCTGCTTTTAAAAGAAATAATTGAGTATCTTTATAAGTATCATTTTCTTTAGTCCAAAAAATATTTGAAGCAGCATATAAAAGTTCATTTGAAGTATCAGCTAATCTATTATAAATACTTTTAATTTCTTCTCTCCATTCTGGTTTTTTTTCTCTTTTATAATAATATGCATTTATCAATTTTTTAGAAGGAGAATCAGAAAAAGTAAAACAACATTTAAATAATTCAATAGAAACTTTAGATATAAAAAATATTTTATCTTGAGTTAAAATTCTCAATCCATCAATTTCACTTATACAATACATAAAACTAATATCTAATAAAGCATTTGCTCCACTTTTATTACTAATTTTATAATATAAAGTTTTATTAAAAGAATTAATTAATAAAATAAATCTTTTACCACAAAGACAAATTGCATCTTCACCACAAAATAAAAATTGCATTGTTTCTTTATTAAATTTAATAATTTCATTTTCTTCATTTTGTTCATATTGATCAATTGGATTTTCATTAATAAAAAATCGACTTTTTAATCTTGGATATTTCTCCATATTAAAACTACTATGAAATAAAAATATTGTACCATCATTTCTATACATTGCAATTTGAGTATTTGAAGGAGAAATTGCTAATGCTGATATTTTATTTAAATTATTTGAATCTTTTTCTTCTTCTTCAATTTTATTTTTTTCAATTTTAAAACCTTCAATTTTATCTTTTTTTATATAATTTATACCAATAAATTCTCCTTTAATATTAAGAGAAAAATTCTCATTTTCATTTTTTCCTATTACATGTATTATACCATCTTTATCAGGATGAGGAAATACTAATTCTATATTTTTTGATGTTGTTTTTGATTGAGGTATAAAAATATAATCAGTAACAAAATTATGTATATTTAACATCATCAATGATATAAATAAAAATGGTTGTGAGTCTTTCATATCTTTTATTATATAAAATGCATTTCCTTCAGTAAAAGCAACATAACCTTTTTCAAATAATTTTGCAGAGATAATTTTTTCAATTTTAAATTTATCACCTGAGATTTTTTCTTCTGTATTTTGTTTTAATAAATCAAATTTTATTATTTTTCCATTATTATGAATTCCATATAATTTTTCTTCATTTGAAAAATCAAATAATATTAATTCACTTTCTTTCTCATTATATTGATATGGTATTTTAATACAATTTGAACCATCTTGACACATTACTAATACATAATTATTTATTAAATTTGATCTGTTCATTATCAAAACTTTTGGTTTTTTACAAAATGCCATATAACCTCCATTTTTTGCTATTGCTATATAGAAATTATCAAATTCTATTGATATCATATTTTCTAATTTAACTTCTGTAAATGCTTCTTTCATAAAATACATTTTTTCATTTATTTTATCGAATGATAAGGATATTTTTTCTAACATTTCTTTTTCATCTTCCATTTATTAAATTTGAATTTTTTTTATTTAATTATTATTTTAATTATTTTTTTAATCATGTATTGTCAAGAAACCATTAAAATTTGAATTTAATTTTATTTGTAACTAATTTTTTAATTTTTTTTTAATTAATATTATATTATATAATATAAAAAAAATGATTGTATTTTATAAATTTCATTTTTAAAAATAATTTTAAAATTTATAAATGGAGTTTAATACTAGTCCTTCATTTTATAAAAGTTCAAATAAAAAATATGAATCTTATTTGAAATCAAAAAGTAAAAATAATCAAAATGAAAAAATGAAAAAATATTGTGAAGAACTTAGAAATAAATTTCAAAGATTTAATTCTTATAAAAACCCTTTAAAATTACAAAATGATATTTTATATGATGAAGAAAATTCAAAATATTATAATATATATTATCCAAGGACAAATGAAAAAGTAAAAAATACTTTCTTTAATCGTTTAAGATATAATCCTCAATTATCTATTCAGAATGAAAAAACTAATAATTTGACAAAAACAACTGAAGAAGATGAAAAAAATCATTTAATAGAATCTTTAGTTTTAAATTCTAAAATTAGTTTTTCTCAAGAAATAAAAAATAAAAAAAAAGAAGAATTAAACAGTAAAGAAAATAAAATAATGCAATATAAAATTGAAGTATTAAGGAAAAATCATATTGATATTAAAAAATTATTTGATGAAGCAGAAAAGAAAAAAAAAGAAGAATTAAAAGAAAAAAAAAAATCAAAAGATAATATCAAATTAGAACATTTAATTTCTGAAAATGACATAAATAATAAATATTATAATACTTATACAAATCATAAAAATACATTATTAGATTCTAAATTAAAAAATTCAAATTTAAATAGTCAAAATTTACAATTTTCAAAAACATTTAATAAGAGAAAACCAATTGTCAATACTTTAGAATTTTGTATGAAAATTAAAGAATATTTAAATAATGATAAAAAAGATTCAAATAAAAATGAAATGAATATTAGAAAATATCATTCAAATAAACTGTCATTTAGAAATAATTCTTTTCCGAAAAAACAAAGTAACACAAATAATAAGTCAATTAATAATAAAAAAAATTCTAGAGGAAAAGTTGAATTAAAACAATTTATGAAAAATCAAATTCAAAAAAGAAAAGAAAATGAAGAAAAATTAAATAAAAAAGAAAGTCAAAAGAGTCTAAATTATTATTTATCTTTTGAAAAATTACAAAAATCAATTGATAAAAATAAAAAAAAATTAAATAAAAATAATCAAAAGCATACTAATAAAAATTTCATAAAAAATTTTTCTAATGATAAATTAAGTTATCATGATAGTAAGAGTACAATTTTAGATAAACAAGATTTATTAAAGGCAATAGTTAAAAGTAAAAAAATAATTAATAGTTCAAACAGAGATAATTTAAATCAAATATCAAAAGAAGAATATGATAATTTAATTAAAAATGAAGAAGATAAAATTAAAAATGGTGATTTAGATATAAGTATTAATAGTAATAGAAAAGAAAATAATATTAAAAATAATTCTTTTCAAAAAGAAATTTTAAGTGCTGAAAAAGCAGTTAAAAAAAGTATTAATATATTTAAAGAAAATAATTTAAATAGATATTTGAATAAAAAAAAATGATAATAACAAAAATGAAAATTAAAAAATAAATTAATTGTAATTTAATAATCTTTTTGATAAACATTTTAATTAAATAAAATAAAAAAAACATAAATTTAAATGAATATTTAAAAAATAAAAAATGATATTAATATATTAAAAATGTCAACTTTTGAAAAAATACAATCAATAGAAGCAGAATTTAATAAAGTAAAATCAAAAAAAAGGTAAAATAAAAATAATATAAAAATAAAATTAGTGAAGAAGGATTTTTAAAAATTTTAAAAGAAATATTTATAATATGGAAAGAAAATCCATCTGATGAAAAAATAATAGAAGAAATGTATATTTTAACAGCAAAAATAATAGATTATTGTTTTAATGAAAAATTTCAAAATTCTCTTGAAAAATTAGATGATGATGATTTAGTTGAATTAAATAAATTTTTTTATATGACTTATTCAAGAATTTCTGAAAAAAAAAATGTTTGTGATTTAAAACCAGGAAAATTATTTAATTTACATGAATCTATTATTAAAAAAGGAGGTATTGGAATGCTTCATAGAAGTTTATTTACTACTATGAAAAGTAAAAAATAAAAAATTGTTTTTATTGAGAAAAAAAGATTTAAATTTTTTAATAATAATTAAATTATATTATTTTTTAAATATTCATTTAATATGAGGAAATAATAAAATATAAAAAATGTCTTTAAATCAAGAATCAATAATTAGTACTTTACAAAAGACAATTGATAATAATGAAAAGTTAAAAAAAGAGCAAGAATATAAAATAGAAGAATTAGAAGAAATTATAACTGAATTAGAAGGAAAATTATCTTATTTGGATAATATAATAACTGAAAATAATAATTTAAAATTTGAAATAAATAAATTATATGATATAATAAAAACTAAGAATCAATTAATTTCAGAATTTGAAAAATTAGCAGAAAATTCTACTCAAAAATTTGAAACTTATATGAACATAGAAATTAAAAATAAAACTGAACTAGAAAAAAGAAATAAAAAATATTCTGAATTAAAATCAAAACATATTTCTTTAGTTCAACAATTTTCAGAATTGGAAATTCAATATAATAAATTATTTGAAGATTCAAAAAAAGAAAAAATAATGAGTGAAAAAGAAATATTATCATTAAATGAAAAAATAAATGAAGTATCTTTAAGTTTTAATAATATAAAAGATGATTATAATAAATTAAAAAATGAAAAAAATATTAATGAAATAAAAATAAAAGAAATGAACGATAAAATAAAAAGTTTATCTAAATTTCAATTTGAATTTGAAGATATTAAAAATCAATTTAATGATTTACAAAAAGATATATTAGACAAAATAAATAAAATTTCTGAATTAGAGAAAAATAATCAAGATTTAACAATTAAATTATCACAATCTCAAAATACAATTTTAAATTTACAGAGTTATAATCAAAATTTAGAAGGAAAAATAAATAATTTAAATCAATTATGTGATAAATTTGAAAATGCATATAATGGAGTTTCATTAGATTTACAAAAAAAAAAAGAAGATAATATTAAATCAAAAAAAGAAATTGATATAAAAGAAGATGAAATTAATGAAATAAAAGAATCTTTTAAAAAAAAAATTAATATCTTAAAAACTGAAAATTTAAATTTAAAAAAAAGAGAAAATATTTATAAAGAAACATTATCTAAATTAAATAATGTAAAGAATATGAATTTTAATAAATATTTACAAATAAGTCCTTTAAGTAGTAATAATAATATTAATTTTGGAAATAATAATTTTAATAATACTTTTCCAAGAATTGAATTAAATAATTCTCCTTCTCCTAATTTTGATAAAGATGATTCTTTTAAATATTCTAATTATTTAATTGATAATTTAAAAAATACAATTAATAATGTAGATTTTCAGAAAAATTTAACTAAATTTGTATAAACTATAAATATAAACTAATCCTTATTTTATTTATTTAATGAAAAAAAACTTAAACATTTGAGTGAATAATAATGAATTTTTTATTTTTAATTTTAATATATTATATTATTTATATAATATGCTGCTGCTTCTAAATTTTTTATTGCCATATCTATTTTTTGATAATCTAATTCTTGGTTTGCATTTTCAATTAAATCAATTATTATTAATTCTATATTTCGAAAATTTGAGTTACTTTTTTTTATAGGTAATTTAATATTTCTATCAACCATTTCAGGAATGTAAGTTTTATTTTTTTTTGGATTATAAAAATTTTCATATACATTATTCTTTATAATATTATTATTTTGAATAATATTTTCTAAATTAATATTAATATCAAATATATTATTATTATTATAATTATTATTATTTAATTTTTGAATTTTTTTATCAAAAAATTCTAATCTTTTAATTGTTAAATCATCATAGTTACCATAAAAAGATATATTTTCTGTAAGTTCTTTTGCTAAAACTAAATTATCATAATTAGCAATATTTATATTCAATCTTGCATAAATATCTTCTAAAAAAATCTTATATTCTTTAATTGGTAATGAATGAAAATGCCAATTTTTCAATTTTTTTTCTTTTTCAAATTGAGAATAATTATTTCTTATTATTTTACAATCATTTGATGATAATTTATTATTCATATAATCATTATGTATTTTTCTAAAAGCACATTCTTTTAAAAACATATAAATATTAAAGTTATTTTTAAAATAATTTGAAAATTCCATCATATTATTAAAGTTTTTCATTTTTTCCATTTATTATTTTAAAATTATTTTTTTTAAATAAATGAATATTATTTATTTCATATTTATCATTTAATTAT